>PVJO010006950.1:63716-85412 GCA_004026905.1 Hystrix cristata | reverse complement strand
TGATTCTTTGTATTGTTTCCTGTGCAGTCTGGGTTCTGTTCATAAATTTTTTTCCTACCCCTATGTCTTCAAGGGTTCTTCCTATTCTATTCTCCAGTAAATTTAATGTTTCTGTTTTAATGTTTAGATCTTTAATCCACTTTGATTTGAGTTTAGTAGATGGTGAGAGACATATATCTAGTTTTAGTTTTCGACATGTGGTAAGCCAATTTTTCCAGCACCATTTGTTAAATAGGCTATCCTTCTTCCGGTGAGGGTGTTTGGCTTCTTTGTCAAAGATGAGGTATTTGAGTGTGTTTGGGGTTGATTCTGTATCCTCCAGTCTATTCCATTGATCCTCAGGTCTGTCTTTTTGCCAGTACCATGCTGTCTTTAATACTGTAGCTTTATAGTATAGTTTCAGGTCGGGGACTGTGATGCCCCCTGCTTTTCCCCTGTTGCTTAGGATCGTTTTTGCTATTCTTGGTCTCTTCCGGTTCGGGATGAAATTCATGATTGTCCTTTCTAATTCTTTGAAGTATGTTGGTGGTATCTTGATTAGAATTGCATTGAATCTGTATAGTAGTTTAGGAAGTATAGCCATTTTCACGATGTTGGTTCTTCCCACCCAGGAGCATGGGATGTCTTTCCATTTTTTGATATCCTTTTCAATTTCCTTTTTTAGAGTGCTGTAGTTTTTGATGTAAAGATCTTTTTACTTTTTTTTTCTTTTGGTGCTGGGGATCGAACTCAGGGCCTTGCACTTGCTAGGCAAGCACTCTAACCACTGAGCTAAATCCCTAGCCCCTGTCCAGAGTCTTAAGTTCGGAAAAGAATAAAATTAATTGGTTTTCCTAGGTATCAACCCTAGAAGCTAGCTTTATTACTCTCATGTTTTTTGTCTGGTTGTTTTGTTTAAGACAGGGAGGGTCTCATTATACAGGTTAGGTCACCCTTGAACCTGCTGTGTAGCCCAGGCTGGCCTCGAACTTGCAATTCTCCTGCCTCAGCCTTGCAAGTTCTGGAATTGCAGGCATGCGCCACCATGACCCTCTACCCTCACCTTTAACCAACTAATGGAAAATGATACGCTAGAGTTTCATCCCCAGGCCTCGTCCCCGTACCACAGCCTTTGCTATCCCAACAGTCTCCTTGTTCCCCTGATCCCCAGCCTCTCCTCCGCTGCCCGCTGCATTCCCTCCCAGGGTCTGGGGCGCTCTCCCCACGCCTTCGCCTGCAGCCAGGACTCCAGCTACCTTTCGGGGCTGACTTTTCCCAGCCTGATACTCACTTCTCCCACTTGGAAGTCTTCAAGCACTTTTAAACCTGTCTCGTGCAAGATGAGAGTCGCCATGCCCAACCGCAGCCGCCCCGCGCGGAGGTCGAGAGCCGGGCGCACCGTCTCCCCTCCGCCCCCAGCCCGGCCGGCTCTAGGGGCCTCCCGGCTCTCCCATCTCCACGCGGCCGCTGTCCCGGTCATAGGTCGGGTCGCTTAGGCGGTGATGGGTTCACCTTCCCGGAGGTCTTGCTCCCTCGCACCCCGTTTCTGACCCGTAGTCGCGTGCTCTTTGTGCACCGCAGACACCGTCCGCGTGGCTCCTGCCCGGCACCCCCGCTGGCCTCAGACCTAGAGCCCTGCACTGACCCGCGCCCCGCCGCTCTGCGGCGCTCTCCCCTCCGAGCCGAGGCCGCCGTCCGTCTCTCCAGCCTCCAGCCTCCGCACACACGGCCCGTGGCGCTCCCGTCCTCTCCGCCCTGCCGCCTGCAAACTCCTGCTGGCCGCGGCTTCGCTGTCTCGGCCTGTGTGTGCGCGGAGTGTGCGTGTGCGTGTGCGTGTGCTCTACAGCTGGCCTCCTTCAGAAAAATAGAATTGTCCATTTTTTTCTATAGTATTTTTTTCTTGAGCACATACTATGTGCAGACAGGGTTGCAAACATTTTTCGGTTTACTGAAAATCAGATTAAAATGATTTAAAAAATCAGATTACCTGGTTTAATCTTCCACGCAACCCTTTGACAGCAGGCACCATCATTGTTGTCCCGCCTAAATTAGAGATAAGAAGGCCAAGGAGCAGAAAGGGCTCATAACTTGACCAGCGATGAGGGGAAGAGGGTTTGGGCCCAAGGATGTTGGCTCCCCTCACCCGCTACATGACAGAAAGAGCCGGACAGTGAAACACATTTGGTTATCATTCTTATCAAGGATACTGACACCCATTTCCAAATAAAACCTTGCCATGTAGACCTGCTTCAATATGTAGACACCTGTAAATAAAGGGAAGTTTCTGTCCACGGCCTCCCTGTGTCCTGCCTCGTACCACCGCAGCCCGTCCCTGACACCTGCAGTAGACTTACGACCCTCTGCCTTCTTTCTCGCTCATCTCCCAAGACATCTTTTCTTGAGACAAGCAAAGTCTCGCTGCATTCTCTTCTCTTATTGAAAGCTATCTGTGTTGCTTTTCTCGATCATGGATGTCTTACTGCTAAACATCATACATGGTGTCTAATAGTAAACCATGATCTTGTACCTAGGGGGGTATATATATATATATATATATATATATATATATATATATATATGAGAGAGTACTACATCCAATCTTAAATGAGAGCTGGGCAATCACAATACAGCTACAGAAATTAACCAACCACATTGTTATTTCATAAAAGAAAGCATGATCATAGCTAGGTGTGGAGGCACACGCCTGTCATCACAGCTATGTGGCAGGCTGAGGCAGGAAGATTCCAAAATCAAAGCGAGTCTAGACAATTTAGCAAGACTTTCTCAAAATAAAAACTAAGAAGGGCTGGGATGCAGCTCATGGCTCCCTGCATTTAATTCCCAGTACCATCACACACACACACACACACACACACACACACACACACACACACACACAAATGATCATTTATGTTTACCCATTCTTGAAAAGCTGTTTTAAAAGATAGATATCTGTAAATAAAAGAGAAGTTTCTGTCCACGGCCTCACCTGTCCCTGCCTCTTAGCATTCATTCCTATCATGTTTCAGAGGATAAATCATGTTTCCCACAGTTTGGATATTATCTAACCCAGTGGTGGTGAAGCTATGGCACACGTGTTGTTTTTCTTTTAAGACAAAAAATGTTCATATATGAGTTGTTTTTTCTAAACTAAAAATTCAGATTTAACTGCAGTGTTGGCACTTCGCGATTAGTAAGTTTTGGGTTGCAGTTTGGGCACTTGTCTCTAAAAGGTTCGCTATCACTGATAAACTTTTGCAAAGCAACTGCATTTCCAAGAACTCCCTTCCATCTGTAAGTTTTTCTTCCTCTTGTAATCCGAAGCCTGTGTGTGTGCACATGCATGTGTGTGCACGTGTGTGTTTGTGTCTGGTGTCTCATTTCCTTACTTCATCTCATAACACAATTTTCCTTCATCTTTTCTATTTTTCATTTAATACCGAACTGGAGCATTTCTGAGGATTACATTTAATATCTGCTAATATTTTGGTTGTATTGTGTTTTGTTTTTCTCCAGAGTGCTCCAGCAGCACAATATTCCCTACTGCTATGGAATCTGTTCTCGTAGTTAACATGTAGCAGAAAGGGAATCCTATTTAAAAGGAAAACATTTTGATACCATTCTCAAGACCAATACCATATTCTGGCTCAAAGGACCTCCAAATGAATGTCATGCAACCATTTGATGAAAGCATCTATTGAACACTTATGAAACCTGGCAAGGTGCCAGGCACTGGGAAAGTGCAATAAAAGCAAACTCTCTTCAAGGATTACATGGTATAGGAGAGAATAACTCTGTTTGGACAATCTAGACACGGGACATAGGTCTTTCGTAAGAGAGATGTACGGGGGGCAAAGGAACAAAAGGGAGACCTTGGTAGTTCCATCAAGATTACACTGATCAGTCTTACTAGGGAGGTAGAAATTGTATTAATCTTTCAATGAGCCAACATTTTATTGTTTCTCTATTTTGCATGTTTTCTGTTTTTTCAGTTTCTGCTCTTAACTGTTTCCTTTCTGCTACTTACTTAAGATTTCATTTGATCCATTCCCCTTTTAAAAACTTTTTTTCTGTAATGTAAGCATAAATATTTAAATTTTCCTGTAAGTACTGTGTGAGTGCTTTTAAAATTTGATAGTTTTGGGGCTGGGGATTTAGCTCAGTGGTTAGAGTGCTTGCCTTGCAAGCCCAAGGCCACGAGTTTGATAGCAGCACCAAAAAAAAAAAAAAAAATTGATAGTTTTTATCATGATTTAAGTTAAAGGGTTTTTTTCTAAATTCATTGTGATTCTTTTTTTTTTGACTCATCAGTTATTTAGAATAGTGTTGTGTAACTTCTAAATATTTGGGAAATTTAAAAATATCTATTGAGTTGATTTCTAATTTCATTCTGTTATGTTCAGAGAACATAATCTATACTGCTCCTTCTTTTGAAAAACGTGAGTCATATTTTATGCTTTAGCATGTGGTCTGTCTTGGCAACTATTCCATAATTCCACATGCACTTGAAAATAATATGCATTCTGCTAACGATAGGTGAGGTACAAGTTGTGATTGGAAAATATGGTGAATGTTAAATTGCAAGAATTTTTTTACAGTAAAAGACATGTTGCAATTAATTCCCCTCAAAATACTTTCCCTTACTTCAGACACATTCACTCCACGGTTCTTGCCACTTTCTGAAGCAGTTCAGAAAATCCTTTTACACGGGTGTCTTAATTGTGCTGTTGTGGCTGTCTCCGTGTGCCGAATCAACTCAAAATGTTCACCTTTCATGGCCACTTTGATTCTGAGCAAGAGCCAGAAGTTGTGCAATGTCAGACTCAGTGAATAAGGTGGGCAAGGACACACCGTAATGTTTTCGTGAGTCTGCCTGTCTGTTCAATGGCACTTAGCAGCAGCGTTCATCGTAGTTTTGATTACCCCTTAGAAAGACACAAAGGAGAACTTCTAGAACTTCAGAAAGTGGCAAGTAGCTGGGATTCCAGGCATGTGCCACCACACTAAGTAAGTGTTGTATTTTGTATTTTAATCCTTCTATTGGGTTCAAAGTTATAGATCTGTGTGTTTTTATTTTTCAGTGGTTGTTCTAGAATGTTTGGCAGCATCTCCAGCCAAACTTTCTTCAGTTGTGGACGTGTTCTGCATGCCTTTCTAACATGATAGCCACTATCTGCACCTGGCTATTAACACTTTGGAATGTGGCTGCTACAACTGAGAAAGTGAAGTTGAAATTTTAAAATTTTATTTTCACTTAAGTTTAAATTAAGTCACTTGTTGCTAGTGAATACCATACTGGATAGCACAATTTGATCAGCCTAGAGTTAATATTGTACTACTTTATGTAAAATGTTAAGACCCTATGTACTACGTAAAATAGTACAATTTTATTAACTCTGTCCTTTTTGTAATTCTTGTGATATATTTTACTTCTACCTGAGTTAAAAGACCTACAATACATTTGTGCTTACAACATCTTGGATGTAAAAAAAAATTATGAGAAGCAAAAAAAGACAGTCCTTTATATTACATATATAGTTACTACTATTTCTTGTGCTGTTTATTCTTGCCTTTCATTCTTTAGTCTAGGTTTCCTAATGTTACCATTTCCTGTTACCCTAAAAAAGTCTCCTATTCATAGATCTTATAATTTACAGTTAATTCTCTCAGCATCATTTATCTAAAATTGTTCTGTTTTAGTTTTTGAAAGATATTTTTATTCCATATGGAATTCTGATTTGATAGCTTCTCCCAGAAGTTTAAGGGCATCATTCCATTTTTTCTGTTCTCCATTGTTTCTAATGAGAAGTCAGCTGTCATTCACAGCCTTGTTCCTTGTGTGTAAATGACTTTTTCTCTGATTTTTTTTTTTTAAACATTTACTCCTTTTGGCTTTTAGCCTTTTGACTATAATGCAGCTAGCAGGGTTTGTTGTTGTTGTTTTGGTATTCATTTTGCTTGGGGGGATTTGTGGATCTTCCATCTTGGGCTGTTTTTTTGTTTTGTTTTGTGTTTTTTCTTCCAATTTAGAGGAATTTGCAGCCATTATTTCTTCAGATTTTATTCTACCCCACTTTTCTTCTTGAGATTTCTTATATATTTATTTATCAACTACTTAGTAATGTCCTGGAGTTTACTGAAACTGCTGGTATTTTAAAAATCTTTGTCTTTTTTATTCAAACTGGGTATTTTAGTTGTTTGCTTTGTATTTCTAACATATCCATTTGGTTTATTTGTGCATGCTCTGCATATGTTCACTTGATACATTCATCCTTTCCTCAGCATCTCTAAATATATTTATAACTATTTTAAGACTTTATCTGGTAATTCCAACATCTAAGTCATCTCGGATTCTGCTTCTTTTGACCACTTCTTTCCTTGATTATGGGTTGCATTTTCCTGCTTCTTCCCACATCCAATATCTTAAAAATTACTGACTTTTTATAAAGGAGTTATAGACATTAGAGTATCTTATTTTGAAGGATGTTGGGGTTATTCTTTAAGCCTATTAAATTATTGGCAAATCCTCTTGATCCTGCTAGGCCTTCTTTTGCTAGGGCAGTTCTATTTTAGTTGTGTCCATAATCCTAAAACATGGCCCTTTCTCTGGGGCATAGTTCTTAGCTCCTAAGGTAGTGGTAGTGAACCTCTTGTACCCATGTTATTTGTTTTTCTTTTAAGACAAAATATGTTAATGTACGTGTTACTTTTTTCTAAACTAAAACCTCAGTATTCAGATTTAATTGCAGGGTTGGCTGTTTGTGATAAACAAGTGGGTTTTGGGTTGCAGTTTGGGCATTCATCCCGAAAATGTTCACCATCACTGCCCCAAGCTGCAGCCCCTTTAGAGTTTCAGTTTGTCTCAGTTACCTTCCTATCACCAAGACACAATACCTAACACTAACAATTTAAAGGAAGAGAGAATTGTGTCGGCTCACGGTTCATAGTGGGTTCAGTCCATGATTGGCTGGCTCCAAGGAAGGAAGGGCATGGTGGAAGGGCCTGGGCCCAGGAAAGCTGCACATGTCATGATGGCTAGGAAACAGAGAAAGAAGGGAGGGGCCAGGAAGGGAGCTACACCCTTCCAGGTCATGTGCCCAGTGACCTGCCTCTTCTGACCAGACCCCACCTCCCAGAAGCACACTTAGCCACTGATCTCAATAGTGAACAATCCACTGATGAGTACTGTCCCCTGTGACCCAACTACCTTCCAAAAACCCCACCTCTGAGAACATGTGAATTTTGAAGGACGTTCTAGATCTACACCATAGCACAGTTAGATGCATGAGGTGCTTAGAAAGGTCTCTCCACTTTAGTTAGGTCAGTATTTTGGTGTTCTGAGCAGTGCACAGCCTTCGATGTCTTGACTCAGTTCTCTCAGAGCACCTGTTCTCTGCTGGGCTTCACGATGTCTCATCCTGAGGGTTGCAAGGGAAGCTTCATAAAGTTTTGTCATCCTCTTGTTCTGAATAACTCCCCCTTTTCTGGTGCTTAGCCTTAAACATTCCTGAGATGACAGTCACTCTAGACTTTCGTCTGGGTCTCTGTAGATCTGGAAGTCTTCCATATATCCTTGGACTCCACTTCTTTTTGGTCCAGTTGGATCCCCAGGCATAAAGCTGAAGAGGACATGGAAGTCAGTTTGTACTTCCTTTCTCTCAAGAGTCACAGTCCTTCAATCCTTGTTATTGGATACCTGAGATCAGCTACCTCCTTTCTAGTTCTTTTTAGGAGGACAAACCAGCACCAGTCAGTCTGCATGGCAAGAAGTAAGGACCCTCTTGCTTACGTCAAGGCATAGTAAATACACTTTCTAAAGTACTGCCCACCAACCATGGAATGGATAAAGAAAATGTGGGTTTTTTTATACAATGGAGTACTACTCTGCCATAAAGAATGATAAGCTTGAGATATTTCTAGGTAAATGGACGCATCTTGAGACCATACTCTTAAGTGAAATAAATCGGACACACATGTTTAAATACCTCATTGCTTCTGTGGTGTGAGAAACTGAAAGTGTAAATAAAGACTAAAATGTATTACATTGGGAAAGGGAAGAAAGTATTCAAATGGGAAAGGGAACAACGGAGGGGCAGGGGGAAAGGAACAGAGGGATAAGAGAAATAAGAAATGGAAGGAAAAAGTGGAAACGAAGCTTTTATAAGTAAGGAGGGAGGAAGGGGTGAAGGGAGGGGAGGGGAATGGGAAAAAAAGAAGCAACAAGATATATTATGTACAGGTACAAATCTCCTATGATGAACGTAATCACTATGGACATCTAAAATGTACCATTAAAATAAAATTTTTAAACATTACTTTGTATTGAAAATAAAATAAAATACAAAGTCACATCTTTTTTGCTTTTTTCTACTAGGGGAATCCAGGGCCTCACACATGCTAAGCACACATTCTACCACTGAGCCACACCCTCAACCCCAAAGGTCTTTCTCTCACTTCTATATAGGTCACTGTTGTTGATGATTATATTTTTGATCTAACATTAATAATCATTAGTTATTGGAGCTTAATTAAATTACTATAATTAACATTCATAGATTATAATGATTAATAATTAATACAAATATACACCTTTAAGACTCATTACAGTGTTTGTCGAACAACGAAAGATATGTGTCAAGAGTTTAATTCAAATTTGCAGGGAACAAAGTATATTCTGATATGCTTCTATTTTTAAAGCAGATAAAATTTACAGATGCTCTGTACAAATCCTGTTTACTGGTACAAAATTTAACTTGCTATTTTCTTTTCTTTTTTTTTTTCTTTTAAACCAAGAACATGAATTGGTACATTTGACATATAATGGTCACATTCATCACAATTATTTTGTACCTGTACATGATGCATCTTGGTTAACTTGCTATTTTCTTAAAAACAACAAAAATAATTTTTTTCACTGTTGATAGTGTAACTGGTACATCAAAGGAAAATGCCAGAAACAAACTGTTTTTCTAAGAAAGCAGGTATCAATCACTGATGACGCCGTAACTTGCATGTGTTCTTTATTGCTTAACAAAGCATAGCTGAGCACTATAAATGATAATGCTGTTTATATAAATTGTCGGTGATAAGGCCTGTTGAGTCAGTAGTTTACTTAGAAGTGGAGCCTGCACTGGGGAGCCCTGCGCCCGCGTTCTGGAGACCCAGCATGGGCAATAAACAGCTTGGCAAATGCTCACCTCCTGATCCTGGCTCCTTGTTTATAAAGTAAACGTTTGTTCTAGAGTTCTCCAGCACATCTTCTAACCAACTCAACCTGTCTGTGTTCTCGCTTTCACTTTCTGGCATATCATCTTATTATAATTTTGTCTTGTATCTCAAAATGTTATTCCATACATTTCTTTCCCGCTCAAAGAAATGACAACTGTATTTCTGGGTGATTATAACAATCCTCAGATAATTATAAAGGGGAACAACAACAACAAACGCACACTGGCTAAATGCCAGGTAATTTCAAACTTTAACCAAAAAACAGTTACTCCATAAATGTAATGCATTGAGCCTCTGACTGCTATTACAAAAACGGACCTAAACTAAGAGAAATAGCTGTGCTGTTTCATGGAGACATAGATGTTGGAATGATATCACTGCCTGCCATCAGTTATCTCAAACTGAGTCCAAGTTTTTAAAGTCATTTCCTAACTAATGTTAACAAGCCCAGGTGTTTCCTGATTTCAGTTGCTCGGACTCTTAAAAAAAAAAGGCAGGGAAATGTGTAGAATTCCTTTGTGGGCTTCCTCTCTGCAGCAAGCCCAACTTTCATCTAAGAACCCCATGAGGGTTTTTATTTCTATGCCCATTTCACCCATGAGCTGGACTTCTTCGTTTCTTTTTGTTACAGTCACCAGAGCTCTTTTTCTTTCATGTGACTTGAGTTTTTTCTTTCTTTTTTTTTTTTTTTTTGAGTGTTTTCTCCATATTTCAGCATTCAGTGTAAGTGACGGTTTGTACTAGGAGACTGTGTCAACAGCCCTCCCTCTGATTTCGAGGGTCTCTGCTGGGGCAGGCTGGGCCCCTCCCAGCTGTGGGTCTGTCCTAGGTCTCCATGACCTCTTCCTCACTCCAGAGGGACCGTGGTACACAGGGCAGTGTGGGGAGGCAGAACTGGATCATTTGTATAAGGCTGTTGGGGTTCGCAGTGTGTTGTAAAGTCAGCTTCTCATTTAATTCTGTACAAATCCAGTAGTGTCACATCCAAGATCATCCAGCACTATAGGAGGCTGCAGACCTGAGTCTTTGAATGCCGTGCAGAAGAATCACCTGGGCTCGTTTAAGATTGTCAAAAATGTCCACTCCTGGCCATCTAACTCCCCATGCCAACTGAAAGGGTGGGATCAGAAATCTGAATTATCCTGCTATCACTTACTGGCTTCTAGAGCAACTGTAAAATTACATCGACTGCATAGTAGGATTTAATTACATTAGAATTGAAAATAAACAATACCTTGATTTACCTGCTTAATTCTCATAGTATCTTTCTGTGTTCTAAACAAATGCCTCATTTCAGCATTCTAAAAGAAAGGGTAAAAATTTAGGGGATTAATGTGTATCTTGACCAGCTCTGCAAAAAATTGAAAGTTTTTCTTTCCATGAGAAACAGAATTGGGGTTGATGTGAAAATCTCACACTTTGCCAGGAGTTCATGGACAAAGCGTCTTCTTTCATGCCTCCTATTATGAACTATATGCTATTGGGAATAGGGACAAACTGCTTTTTCAATTTCAGAAAGAGGAAAATATTCGAGTTTCACTAAAAAAGATGACAAAAAATGATTACATTTTGAAAGTGTGAAAGTCAACCTTATTATGCTATGATGTGCAGTTTTTAAAATTTTAATATAAGCTCAAAACCTTGATTATACTGCTAAAACTTTCATGATACAAAAATTACAAAATACAGATAAATGAAAAGGAGGAAAAGCGACCAGTAATAAAAGCACTTATGGAGTATAGTACTACATGCCAAGCACTACTCTAAGTGCCTTATGAGTAGAATAACTTCTACAGTGGATAGATTAGTGGCACACAGTGAGGGCGGGTAGACCCTAAGGGGAGGCAGTCTGGTTCTTGGTTTTCATCTCCAGGTAGACATTACATTGTAATTCATGACCTGTAACATCCATTATGACATTTTGGGGGTCCACCTTTCAAATTTACACCTATGAACAACACGCACAGTTTATGAATGTGATCCTGCTGAATGGTAGTTTGATAGCCTGCTTTGCTCACTAATAATAGATCATGAAAATCATGAACAACATGCACAGTTTATGAATGTGATCCTGCTGAATGGTAGTTTGATAGCCTGCTTTGCTCACTAATAATAGATCATGAAAATCATTAGGCCACTGTGGTAAATAGTTCTGACTACATCCTGGGAAGGTATCCCACTTAAAGTGAAACTCTCTCCATCCCCACAGCTCTGAAAAAAAATATAGCCAAGAAGACTCAAGATAATCTTGGTATTAAGATAATCTAAATGGATGGAAACTACCTTATGGATTAAATTTTATCACTGTGAGACTGTTCAGTCGAAAGCCTGAAGGAATGTGTAGAGATTCTTATAAATGACCCAAAGGCAATTCCAGAAGACCTTGAAAAGTCAAGTTATGATGCCCTATGACCAGAGTGGAATTAAGGACTGTGCAGTCACAGAGTGAACCAGAGAATGTCATCACAAGGCATGGAGAAAGCCCAGTAAAGGGTGAGACAGATATGGTTACAGCTGATGGTCATTCACTCCTCACAGGTTTCTTACACAGCCACACAATCTAAGAACTTGGTTGCTACTAGTGGTTTATAACTGCTCGGCTGTTAATGGACCCGAACCAAATGAGAACAGTTAATGAACAACCTAACCCTGAGCTACATTAATAACAGCTTTAGAGAAAATTACTATTTTAAACCATATTCACTTGCTTCTTTCGCTAATACTTTTAAAATGAGGAGTTATAGTAAGTTCTGCATTTGGAATTCAAGAAACCAAAGTACTTTGAATAAATGACATACTTCAACTTCAAGTTATTATTACAGAACTGGATACGAAGAAATGTTTGGGGGTGACTGAATGCAATTTAGTTTTGCCTCCCATAAATTACTGACCTTTACATTTTTACTGTGTAGAGTATATTTTCTTTTAATTGACAAAAGTATAATCAGGTTTTTATGCATCTGTTTCTTAATAGAACAGTTGTAAGGTTTTCTGGGGCTCTACATGGCCAGTAGAAAGGCATTTAGGTAATGTAAAGAATTCCAAATGAAAATATTCTAATATCAGTAGGTTCAGCTGGGTGAGTTATGTCAACAAATAAATTAGTCATGGGAGAGATTTGTGTTTGTTCCCCTTACGCACATAAAATGTTTAACCTCACCAGGTTTTCCTGTTAGAAAACAGAGGTAGAAATGTTTTATGCAGCCATCGCTCCTGATCACCAGGCTATGCCCAGGAGGTTGTCAGCACGAAGCATTACTGACCTCACTGCTCTTTATGGGGAATTACTTTTACGTTTGCTCCTCTGTTCTGATCTCAAGCCCTAGAATCGCCCTTACTTAGGCGGATTTTTGAGGCCAACAGTAATTTCAGGCCTTTCCTCTGAGGAAGCCCGAGGAAGGGAGAGAAGTCGTGCTGGTCTGTGGGGATCTGCCTGCCCTCTCAGGACTTCCTGCTCTTTGCCTCCTCCTCTCTCAGCATACACTCTTCAGCCCACTCACACCCTCACTGTCCGGTGTGTCCAGAATGAAGTCCTCGCTGTTCTCATCGCAGCCCCCAATCCCAGCCTCTTTGCTTTGAAGTCACCAAAGCACTTCCCTTCATCCGCTAGGAAGCTCAAGAACCTCTCTGGACTTTTCTTTTTATTAATTCTACCTAATGCACTGTATCCTTTTCTTTATAAGACTTTCCATATGTGTTTTTCTTCCTTCTTAGAAATGCTACTATGTCTGTGATATATCTACCACTCTCTGTTCTGCCTTTTTGGAACAGTCCTAAGTGGAATGCTGTGGCCCCTCTTCCTGAGATGGACCTTTCTCTATGTAGAAATGGATATGGAACGGCGCTGCTCTGCCCCTGCCCTGCATACCACCCTCCTGCCTGCTCTCGTGACAAGCCGTGGCTTTCCCACCTTACGATGGACTAGAGTCGCTCTGAAATGGGGCTGGGCCATGCATTTTTCAAAAAATGGGTTGAAACTCAGCCTAACGATGTATTAACCATGTCACCGAACGGACATTTGGCGGGTGTCTTGTTAACAACGCTGGTGGACGTTCAGTACATTACAATATGGCAGCCCGTGTAACAGAGGAAGTGCCCCATGTGCTTGGCAATGTGGCAAATACTTTATGTGAATTGTTTTTATTTTCAGAGCCCTTTAAGGTAAATCTATTATTTTTGTTTGTTTTGGGGGGTGCTGGGGACCAAATATTATTTCTAAGTGCAACATTCCAAGAACTGTACCATGGCATGCCTGTCCCTGACGCCTGCAGTCAACTTACAACCCTCCAACTTCTTTCTTTCTCATCTCCTAAGACATCTCTTCTGAGACAAGCAAAGCCTCGCTCCATTCTCTTCTCTTATTGAAAGCTGTCTGTGTTACTTTTCTTGATCATAGATATCTAACTG
This sequence comes from Hystrix cristata, assembly GCA_004026905.1. NCBI lineage: Eukaryota > Metazoa > Chordata > Mammalia > Rodentia > Hystricidae > Hystrix > Hystrix cristata. Next base: position 71,798 of record PVJO010006950.1, on the reverse strand, counting down.
CTAAACATCATACGTGGTGTCTAATAGTATGACTAACATGAGAAACAGTAATAGGGATAGGAAATAAAAAGCCCCTAAGTCTATAAAAGGATCTATAATACTGATTTTAAAGAAGTCAGTACAGATATATCGGCATTGCAATAGCATGCTTTATTGTATTATGGAAGCCACTAGTGAGCTGGGTGGGGCGTGGAGAGAGAGGGGACTCCTTGCTCCCTGCCTTCCTCCGATGTTGAGCCTGGCTCTGGATGAGAGCTGTTACATAGCTGAAGTCTGTGTTGGCAGACAGTTCCTTTCTACATAGGCTTTGTACCTGTCTAGTGTCCCCCAGGAGCCACCTCATGATACAGGGCATAAGCTGCAGATAATGGAGTCTCCTGGAGATTGATTCAAAGATGCTGATAGTGAAATCTTTACCCTGCTGGGGCTGCTGAGAAAGTGAGACCAGAGCACATGGCCACCCTCTCGCCTGGTGTGTGGATGGGGCCAGCTGCACAAAGAGCAAACAAGGAATGTAGAGAAAGAGAAGCAAATCAAAACCCAGACAAGTAATGGGTAGGGAGAAGGAAGGCGGGACAATGTTCAAGATCATGAGAAAATAGCTTGACGAATACCACAAGGTAGGCTGCATTTTGCTTGTGGCTTTGGGGTATTCAGACATCTCATTCTAAAAGTGTGACTTCAGTCAGGCAATTTTGGACAGCGGACTGAAAGCCACAAACATAGATGCTTTTTGGTTTAGTTTTTTTCTTTTGAGCTCAAGTGACCCTCCTGCCTCAGCCTCCTGAGCAGGTGTGACTACAGGCACATGCCACTGCACTCAGCTAGATGCTTCTTTTAAGCCTTGGGCCCATCCCTCCACCTGCTCCCTGTATGCCACTCCCTCCCACATTCTCAAAACCGTGCCATCTCTTTCCCTATCCATTCCAAAAACGCCCTTCTACCAGTGCCTATTATCCTTCCTCTGGACTCACCTCTCATCCCTAAGCTTCTAGTGTCCACGCCCTCTCTCTGCTTATTTTTCACCTTGACTTCCTCCAAACAGTCTTCCATTCCCACCTCTATTGCAACTGCTGAAGGATCACCTAGAACCCATCTACTGCCACTCCCCCTGCTATTCTTTCCTCCTTGCTTACTTCATCTCCTAGCCTCATCTCATCTAGTTGAACAACCCTCCCTGTCTGACCACCTTCACTTAGGTTTCTTCAGTGCCTGGGTATCTCACAAGCCTGGTTTTCCTTCCACTCTCCCGGGTACTGCTTCTCAGCTCCCTTGTCTGATCCTCTCCACCTGTAAATTTGGAGTTTGTGGAGGGCTCCATTCTGGCTCTCTTCTCATGCCACGGTGTCTTCCTATCTGTTCCCATAACAGAATCTCATCCACTATTCTAGCTTTCATTGCTACCTATATATGTTGACTCTTAAATTTATGTCTTTAGCTCAGAGTGACCCTCTGAGGGTCACAACCACCTAGCAAATCGCCTAGCTCAGATTTCTACTTCAATGTATCAAAGATACATTAAACTTGACAAGTTTCAAATTGAACTCTTCATCTTCTCCCTCAAATCTTTTCCTCCTTCAGTATTTCTTAGCTCTTTATGGGCTCCCGATGCGTGCAGTTGTTCCAGCCACATCCTGCAAGTCATCCTTGGTATTTCCTCTTCCTCATTCCCTCTGTTCAACCCAGCCCCAAGACCTGTGCCTGCCCTCCTGAGGCTTACAATCCCACAGGGAAGAGGAACGTGACACATGTGGATGGGGCGTGGAGAAAAGTACACGTACATAACATGTCTTGGTTCTTTTCACCGCCCTCCATCTTCCCGTCGCCCATCTCTTGGTCCCCTTCCCATCTGGCAACATTTTCCTAACTGGTCTTTCCACACTCGTGCTGTCCTTACTAATCCATTCACTGCACAGCCCAGGAGATTTTTAAAAAGACACATCTGATCCTGTCCTTCACAGCCTCCCGAGGCTCCCAGTTGCCTGTAAAGATTCTCCCATAAGCTCCCAGTACAGTCAGTGTGGCCACCTTTTCAGCTGATTTTACGCATGTGTCCCTCTTTTCTTGTCTCCAGCTGCGTGGCGGTCTCCTCAGGGGGCGGCCGACTCGTGCTTCAGCCCCTCTGGGCCCGCGAGGAGGGCTGGGGACAGAGATGAACAGACGCGGACTGCAGGCCTCCCTCCACCGCCTCCCTCATCCCCGGGGAGACAAGAAGCACCAGCAGGGAGTCAAGTAGAAGCAGGAACTCGTTTATTACAGAGGAGTCAGGGTATATAAAGGCAAAAGCCGCATGGGGGCGGTCAGGCAATAAATGTCAGCCAATGGGGGCTTAACGTGGGAACTTTTACAATGATTGGCATCGTTGGGGCCCACTGCGGTTGCGATGGTTTCCCTGGTCCAATCAGAGATTCTGACAAACAATTTTTCGGGTTACGCCCCTGTCACTTCCTCCAGGCGCCATCTTGTGCTTGCCTCTACATCCAGCCAGGCAGAGTTTTCTACTCCCTGTTCAGGTCCAGGCTCCCTTTTTGGCACTGAGCAAGCTGATCCTTCTGCTGTTCACTTCTTCAAGGGACCCTCTCTTGACCACCCATCTGGGTGACACTGTCCCATGTACCTTGTACTTTCTCTTCATGTGCCATCAACATGTGTCAAGTTCCTCTTCCCTGTGGGCCTGTTGGCCTCAGGAGGGCAGGCACTTTGGCACCACTGCCCACTCTAGTCTGACAGATGCTGGCTGATAAGAATGAAGATGTAGTGTCTGGTGTCCCTCACTTCGCAGTCCTGGGGCAGCCACACAGCTGCTTATCACTGGGGCACTGTCTTCTTGTAATGTCAAAGTCCAATGGCAGCAAATCTTTCAGTGGTTCTTAAAACTAGATTTGAGCTTTTTATTCTTTTTTCTTTTTCTTTTTTTGGTGCCAGGGATAGAACTCAGAGCCTTGCACTTCTTAGGCAAGCAGTCTACCACTGAGCTAAATCCCAGACTAGATTGGAGCTTTTGGGGAGGGTAACAGAGTTGACCCATTGGTGGCCTTGACCGCTTCCCCTAAAGCACAAGGAGCAGACAGGAGCTCCTTAGATGCTTGGTAGCAAACTTTACACACCCTGCCTAAAGCTGAAGGACTTTAGGGTGTAGCCTCATCCGGATCTTTGAGGAAGCCTTGGTGTTTCCAAGACAGGCTGCCCTCCACCGGCCCATTGTTATCGTTTCCTTTTATGGTATGGGGTCACTGCTGGCCTCTCACACTTCACTCTTCACTTCTGTGAATTAAGGATCTTCCTGGAGAGCCAGCAGGGGACTGAGGAGAGGGCTAGAAAGAGACCTGCTCCAAGACAACCAGGACAGCAAGAGGAAGTGTAATTAAGTGTCTTAAGAATGGCCAAGACTTTATGGGAGACAAATTGGTTGTGGCTGGCCCTCAGGGAGCAAGATGTGCACAGAGCAAAGTGGACCAAAAGTCCTGCAGGGGACAAAACCGCAGGACCCGTGGGGTGGGAAGGGTCCGACGACTGCCCACGGTGACTACAGCCCCGAGTGTTCCTAAAGGCAATTTCTCAGGCGTCTAAGTCTCAGGCCAGCCTGTGTGTGAACACTGCCTTTGCCATGCAGGCCTGGGTGGACCAGGCACCACCTCACAGGGCAAGGACTTACAGTCTCGGCCATGTCTGACTCCAGAAGAACCCACCTTTCCTGCTCTTTGTGCCACGAGACACACCTCTCCAAGGAAGGTGGATAGGCTTCCCACCATTATTAAAACAAAAACAAAAAGCCTGTCTAATTACCCTCCGCAGGACAGGCGCACAAACAAGACGGGCCCTGGCTGAACCCGGATGAGCCATCCCTGTAAAGACCAGGGAAAAGCACCTCCCCGCCGCGCGCCCGCCCGCGGCCAGGGCCCCGGGGATGGCCAGGCAGGGACCGGCCACCGCGGAGGGCGGCTCCCCTTCCTCGTCCTCCCGCCCTCCAGCCCTGCCGGGGCCTCAGGTGCCTGCTCGCCGGGCCACGAGCCCGCCCCGCCTGGCCTGCGCCGGGGCCGCCCCCAGCCCGCAGCGCCCGGCCGGGGAGCCCGCACCGGGCGCGGGGAGCCGGGCGCAGGGCGCCGCGAGCGCTGGGCGGAGCGGGCGCGCGGGGCGGGCAGCGGGGCTCGGACCGGAGCCGGCGGCCGCCACTTCCCGCCCGGCTGCGGCGCGGCGCGGCGCGGCGCGGCGCTTCCTGGTTCGGCGGCCGAGGGGGGGAGCGCGAGCGCGGCGGGGGCGGAGGCGCGGCGGCGCGGGCGGGGCGGAGGCGCGGCGGGAGCTCGCCGGACGGGTCGCGCCTGTCCCCGCCGAGAAGAGAGGCGCTTCCCGCGGCGGAGCAGGCGCGACGGTCCCGCGCGGGGGCGGCATGGCCGCTCGAGGGGCGCTCGGCCGCCGCTTTCCCCCGGCGCTGCCCGCGCGCCCGCGCCCGCCGCTTGGGCTGGCCTGAGCGGCGCCCGAGTCCCGCGCCCCGCGAGCGCGGCGGCGGCGGCGGCGGCGGCGGCGGCGGCCCGCAATGTCGTCCGGCACCATGAAGTTCAACGGCTACCTGCGGGTGCGCATCGGCGAGGCGGTGGGGCTGCAGCCCACGCGCTGGTCCCTGCGCCACTCGCTCTTCAAGAAGGGCCACCAGCTGCTGGACCCCTACCTGACGGTGAGCGTGGACCAGGTGCGCGTGGGCCAGACCAGCACCAAGCAGAAGACCAACAAGCCCACCTACAACGAGGAGTTCTGCGCCAACGTCACCGACGGCGGCCACCTGGAGCTGGCCGTGTTCCACGAGACGCCGCTGGGCTACGACCACTTCGTGGCGAACTGCACCCTGCAGTTCCAGGAGCTGCTGCGCACGGCGGGCACCTCGGACACCTTCGAGGGCTGGGTGAGTAGCGGTGTCCGCCCGCCCTGCTCCCCCCTTCCCTCTGGGCCCCGCTTCCCGTCGCCGCTCGGCGCAGGGAATTCCCTCCAGACTCTGGCTTTCTCCCAGGCGGCCCGGCCCGGGTGACGCCGAGGGTGTGCGCGGGCGCAGGTGTCTCCGGGACGCCGGCCTGGACGGGACTCTGCGGACCGCGGCTCTGGGCTAACGGGAGGCCCAGACTTGGGGCTGGACCGCCGGGGTGGGCCACAGGGGTGAATACTCAGGGGAGGCAAGGAAGGGGTGGTGTGAAAGTGACACGATTTGAGCAAAGTGCTTCAAGCGCTTCTTAGGAGAAAGCCACACATTCTAGCGAGTATTATTCACAGTGTTTATGGATACATGTTGGTTCAGCCGCGCCGACTGCACACGTGTTTCGGCATGCACATGCATTACATCCCAGAGGGGCAGAAGCTACCTTGGCAGGGAGCAGAGTGCCTGGGTTCGCTCGCTGGCGCATTTTTATTGTTTAGCTGCTTTCCAAGGAGATGGGGTTTATTTGTGCTCGCAGCTAACTCCGTCCAGGAAGTCTGAAGTGTGTGAGAAGAGGCTCCGGAGCTCCTTAGGAGGTTTGGGGTGGACCTTCCCCCCTTGCCATCAGCTCCTGGCGTTGCTGTGTATTAACATGCAGCTTGGCGCAACTTCTCACTTGCCTCTGCTTTTCCCATAGTTCCCAGGAGGCAGAATTTCTGCTGTAAATAGATTAGAATTTCTAGAGCACACTACACAGTGCCAAAATGCGTTTGCCTCTTAATCCTCACAGTGACGCAGGTGTTGTTCTCCCTTTGAGATGATGAAATGATAATCATAATGAAGTGGTCTGGCTTGGCGAATGGAGTACAGAGTTTGGAGACTCTGAGGAGTGTCATGGTTTAAGTTCTTCAAGGATTCAGTTTTGAACCCAGAGTGTGAATCAATGTTGGAAATCTAAGGGACGTAAAAAGAATTAAGATTTACATATGTACCGATTCCCCAGGATGAATGTAATCGTGTACTGCAAAGAGGTACTAAGAAAAATTAAACAAGAATTAAAAACCTGTTGGAAATCTGTGAAATTCACAAGGGGTGGAATCAGGGGATAATGATGGAGATTCATTCAGGTGTTGGTTTTGTACTTAGGGGAACTGCTGATTTTATCATACATATTCTTAAAATTACAGGTGGCTCGTGGAGCTAACCCTTTCAAGAAACTGGTCATGACTGTTTTAATTTTGCTGGTCAAATTATATTGATTGATTTCCCTTTGGCTTAATTATTTTTGGTGGAATTTAGAAGTTAATTAGGAAGAAATGGCTACAATACAGTAAGAGATTTACATTTTATCTTGTGAATTTCTGGATATGAAATAGAAGTGAGTGTAGGACTCACAACAAGTTGATTGAATTAGTGTCTGATTAGGAGTTGGGTTGGGGAAAGCTTTAGAGGAACTAGATTCTGAGGTGTGGTGGTCCAGATTAGCCAAAAAACAGCAGAAGCAGGTCTTTCTGGGGAGAGTCTAGACCTGTCCTGCTCACTAGTTTGAACATTTGAATCACCTAGGGCAGTGATGGTGAACCTTTTGCTTTCAGTGATAACAAACAGCTCACTGTGGCGTGCATGCCACGGGTTCACCACCACTGACCTACGGGCTTTCAGAAATCCTTGCTTTTTTTTAAAGACTCCAGCGAGGCTGTGGGGGCTGCTGTACTGCTGTGGTCTCCAGGTGACCCCAGTGTGCAGTGTTGAGAACTTGCGGCCTCAGAAATAGCAAGAGATGAGGACTGGCAGAGGCCTAAGTGTAGGAAGTGCAGGTGACCTAACTATAGAGTGTGCCGAGCCGCTTTTTGTTGCCCTGGATGGATAAAGAGTTAAATGTAAATTAAATTTCTGTATCTATAATCCACTAAAATATTTCTACCTGGATGTATAACTCACTGGTGGTGTTTTGGAAGATGTGAGTATTTGGTAGGATAAGGTCCACATTTAAATGATCTGGACACCGGTGACTTGTCACACATTTATATTCAGTTATTCAGTTAGAGGGCAGATTTGTTTTTAAGGTTCTGGGTATTTTGAAACTGAGGATTAGGTAGATAGAATGAGCAGAGTATAGTTTCTTTTTTCTCTTTTTGTTAATGAAATGATCTTGTTAAAGTACTTGGAAATATATGGATGTTTATTTTTTAAATTATCCTTTATAAGTCAAAAGGTGTCTTTGAAGTTCAAGATTATAGAAATACTTATATTTCCTGTATTAAGCTGAAATGTATAGTTTATCCAGACAGTTGCAAGTGGAGTAATTGAATTTACCCTACAGTGAAGTGCTGTTGCGAGTGGAACTACAAATTGCTGACTTTTTAGAAACCCAGAACTTACTTTTTGCGAGATCATGAGAGGAGGCTGTACCACAGGTTTGTTGTAAAACAGAAGATACTTTTATCTTTAGAATTAAAAAAAAATCTTTGCTGTGCTTTCTTGCTTAAATTACTTTCTAAGTATTAAAAAGATAACCATTAACATTGACTTTAGTACGATTTTATTGTTATTTTCTGATAAGCTAGATGAGAGGAAGGGTTGGGTCATTTTATGTGCTATCTACTGAGTACTGAGCACAGTGCCTGATGTGGAGTAGACATCCAAATTTCTTTTTACTACTCTTACATTTCTTAAGTCAGTCTACATAAACCCCAAGGAGGTGGTGGGATACAGCTAAAGGAGTTCTTCAAATGGAAATTCATAGCATTAGTGCTTAGATTAAAAAAAGACCCAATGGAGTACTACTCTGCCATAAAGAATGATAAGCTTGAGATATTTCTAGGTAACTGGATGCATCTTGAGAACATACTCCTAAGTGAAATAAATTGTACACACATGATTAAATACCACATTGTTTCCCTGGTGTGAGAAACAAAGTGTAAATGAAGACTAAAATGTATTATATTGGGAAAGGGAAGAAAGTGTTCAAATGGGAACAGGAACAACGGAGGGGCAGGGGGAAAGGAACAGAAGGACAAGAGAAATAAGAGATGGAAGGAAAAAATGGAAACAAAGCTTTTGTAAATAGGGAGGGGAGGGGAATGGGAAAAAAAGAAGCAGCAAGATATATCATGTACGGGTACAAATTCCCTATGATGAATGTTATCACTATATACATCTAAAATGTACCATTAAAA
>PVJO010006950.1:0-63616 GCA_004026905.1 Hystrix cristata | reverse complement strand
AGATTGATAAACCTCAAGCCAGAATGATCAAGGAAAACAAATATAAAAACAAAACAACAAAGACAGAATGCAAATTACCAATGTTAGGAATGATACAGTATCACCAGCGATCCCACTGACATTAGAAAGATAAGAAATGTATTCTGTAACATTCTTTTTAGATTTTTAAATTTATTTTATTTTAATGGTACATTTTAGATGTACACAGTGATAACACTCATCATAGGGGATTTGTACCTGTAATGATATATCTCATTGCTACTTTTTTCCCATTCCCCTCCCCTCCCTTCACTCCTCCTCCCTCCTTATTTAAAAACTTCGTTTCCATTTTTTCCTTCCATTTTTATGCTATTAAGTTCTACAATTTGAAATAAACAAATTTCTTGAAAGATGCAACCTAAGTTCCTTCCAATAACTTGAAGAGCTTTGTATCTATGACAATAATTGAATTTGTAGTTAGAAACCTTCCACATTGCAAACTCAAGGTCCCATATGGCTTTCTTAGTGACTTCCATGATACATTAAAGGAATAGTTATTACCAACTCTGTATAAACTCTTTCAGAAAATAGAAGAGAATGCAACACCCCAACTCGTTCCACAGGCTAGTACCCTTATACCAAAACCTGATGAGGACATTACACAACGGAAAGCTACAGACCAGTGCCTTTCATGAACACAGATGCAGAAATTCTTAAACTTTAGCAAATAAATTCCAAAAATACAGCAAATAATGCATTGTTATCAAAAGGTGTTTATAACTAGAGCTACCAGGTTGATTTAGCATTTATAATCATTCAGTGCTTCTTCACATTAACAGGGTAAAAATGAAGATCTGTATGATCATCTCAACAGATATAGAAAAAACATTTGACAAAATCCAGTATGCATTCATGATAAAAACTCAGCGAATTAGAAATTGGAGGGAATTTCTTTAATGTGATGAACATTTTTGATAAACCTACAGTTATTATCTTAGTGGTAAAAGAATGGCTAATATTCTTCTGTGATCAGGAAAAAGGCAAGGATGTGTGCTTTTTCTTTTTTATTTTTTTAAACATAATTCCTGGTCAGTACAACAAGGCAATTTCAAGAATTTCAGTGCATACAGATTACAATGCATGCAAACAAATGATTGTAGAACATTCTAAGGCGTCTACAAAAGGGTTAGCTGGCTTGTAGGATCCAAGCTCATATGCAAAAATCAATTGCATTTTTATATACTAGCAGGGTACAATTTCAAAACTGGAATAAAAGTGCCATTTATAAGAGCATCAAAGTTATGGAATTGGATAAATGTGATAGATGTTTGCAAGACTTTTTCACTGGAAATGACAAAATGTTGCTGAAATGAAGATCTGAGTAAATGGAGAGCTATACTGTGTTCATGAATGAGAGGATTCAATATTATTAAGAACTCAGTTCTTCCCAGGGTATTAAGTAGATTTAACACAACACAATTAAAACCTCAGTAAGCTTTGTTTTGTTTTGACAAACTGATTCTAAAATTTATATAGAAATTTAAAGGAGCTCTACTGGTCTAAGGATAATTTTGAAAAAGAACAAGTTGGAGGACTGTCTGATTTCAAAGTTTACTGTAATGTTACAATAATCAAGATAACATGGTATTGAAGTAAAGTGACTCATACACATCAGTGGAATAGGAAAGAATCTAGAAATAGACATGACAAAGGGTACTTATTTTGACAAAGGTACTAAGTAGACAACTCAGTGTCGATCTTTTCACCAAGTGGTGTTTTAGCAACTAGATGGCCATATGCAGAAATATAAGCCTTGGCTCTTCGGACCAGGTACAAAAATTAATTCAAAATGGCTTATATAGAGATACAAGAATTTTAAAAATTTCTATATGGAAATATAGAAGAAAATCTTAGTGCCCTTGGGTTTGGCCAAAAAAAAAAAAAAAAAAAAAAAAAAAAAAAAAAAGAAAAAAAAAAAAAAAAAAAAAAAAAAAAAAAAAAAAAAAAAAAAAAAAAAAAAAAAAAAAAAAAAAAAAAAGAAAAAGACTCAAAAGGCCCCAACTATTAAAAAATTGGGACTTCCTTAAAATTAAAAAAAAAAACAAACTATTGCTTTTTAAGGGATGCATAAGAAAATGAAAACATAAGACAAAGAGTTAGAGAAAATACCTGGAACATACAAATCAGACAAAGGGACTAGTAACATGAGTATATAAACTATTAAATCTTAATCATAATAAAAAAAATTTAAATATGGGTCAACTATTTTAAAAGATACCTTCAGCAAATATGTCCCAAATCATTAGTCATTAAGGAAATGTAGTCAAAAACCAAAAATAAATACAGTATTAATATGTTCCCACTAGAAAGGCTAAAAATAAGATTCACCATAACAAGTGTTGGTGAGGTTGTGGAGCAACTGGAGCTCTTCTACACAACCATTAGCATTGAATGATGCAGCCAAGTTGAAAAACAGTAAACTGTTAAATATATACTTGCAAGTGCTGTATGACTTATTTACTATTAAGTACTGAGAGGGGTGCAACTGTTCATACAAAGGCTTGTTCATGATTGTTCATAACAGCTTTGTTTGTGATTAGCCGCCAAACTGGATACTCAAAAGGCAACCAACAGATGAATGTTTAAACAAATTGTGATATATCCATGCCACGGAATACTGTTCAACAATAAAAAGAAATGAACAACTGATGTATGCAGCAACATAGATCAATCTCAGAGTAATTATGCTGAGTGGAAAAAAAATCAAACCTCCCTCCTCAGAGAAAAAAAGTACGTACTGTGTGACTCTATACAAAATTCTGGAAAATAAAACAAATGTATAGTATCAGGATGTACACCAGTGGTTGTCTAGGAATAAGGAGTGGAGGTGAGGGGGGATGGATTACAAAGGAAACACAAGAGTATTTTGGCGGACAAAGATATAGTTTGATTGTATAGTGGTTTTAGTTATATAGGTATGTCAGAGCTTTCAAATAGTTCACTTTAAGTGTGTCCATTTTCTTACACCTCAAGAAACCAGTAGGGGAAAAAATAAAGATTTATCATCCTTATTTTGCCAAAGATGTTAAATCTCAAGAAACCAGTAGGGAAAAAATAAAGATTTATCATCCTTATTTTGCCAAAGATGTTAAATAAGGTGCTGGGAAGTGAGAATTAGCTTTGAGCCAAGTTTGACTTCTGAAAACCACATTGCCTCTTTAGTGCAGAAAGTATTTATTAGAGTAGCAGTGTACAAAAATAAAATCACAATAAAACAAATTTATTAATTACTTTCTCATTTTTGGATGCAGCCTCATTTTCTAAATTGTCACTGTCAGGTTTTTTTTTCTGCTTCTTCTAGAACTTGTTTATTTTGCATAATTTCTTGGACTTCTGAAGACTGAGGTCTCACCCATGTTAACACTGTTTGCGTCTTTCATGTGTATGCTGGTAATTTGCAGACTTTCCAGATGGGGACTGGCATCTTGTACTCAGTGCTGGGCTCTGGGGACGAGGGGAGAGGGAGGAGCTGGTGGAGGCTGCGTCATGGAAAGACCTTGGCAGCCCTCAGGAAGGAAGGACCTGCTTGGCAGGCGCCCAGGCCACCTTCCTGTTCAGGCCTCCTGAAGACATTCTGTTCCCTGAACTCTGGAGGGCTGCTCTCTCTCCAGTGCTCTGGAGACACCTGTTCTGTAGTCCTGTCAGGCACATCAACCTGGTTACTCCAGGGCAGTCATTCATTGTCTTTCTCGTAATTCCAGGACCCAGGTGCATGAATTTATGGTACCAGAATTCTCTATCTAGACTTCATTCTCTTCCTACTTTATAATGCAGTTATTTATTCTCACCATTGATTTTTCCCGGAGCCCATTGGTAAGGTATATCTAACACTGACTGATAAGTCCACAGTATTTTAGGGGAAGAATGTGTTTCAGAATCTTGCACAAGTTCTGTTCCTGTGTACGTGAACTGTACCAGCTTTTCACGTGTCCTCTGTTTCGTTGTAAGATAGATCTTGCTACAGTGGGGTTGGCTGCTTCTCATCGTGCAGGTTGTGGCTTAGATGTTTTCCACTTCAGGAACATTTCCCTGACATGTTATCATCTTGTCACCCTGCTCACCACACTCATCACTCTCGGAGATTGTTATGTTAATTGATCTTCCTCTTCTAGAGTATAAACACTGGAGAGTAGGACCTCACCTCTGTTCCTTACTGGTCTAATCCCAGCCCTATGAACAGCATCTGGTGTACAGTAGGCACTAAATATTAGTCAGAACAATGACATTTTCTGTGATTTGGGGGCAATTAAACTATATGTACTTTGGCCTTTCTTTTAGTATTTATCTTTGCAAAAGAGATAAATGAAAATAATTGGGACCAACCATAATTATAGCATTCCTATTTTAAATCAGTCAGTGACAGATCAATATGTACATGAAGACCGGGCCAGATTTTTATGCCTCTTGAGTATAGTAATAGATTGAAAACACTGTGGATGGAAAATTCCCTGCTTTTTTCATTTTAAAAGTGTATGATTTTTAAGCCTGTAATATATGGTAAATTCTTTTCACTTGTAATTTTCAAGTCCAATGTTCAGTTTGGGCCCAAAGCAAGAAATAAGTGTTTAAAGGTTGCAGTTCAGTCTTGTAGAGCTAGTGAGGTTGGTGGGTGGAGCGTGAATCATTTTATCTTATGCAACTCACAGTTTTGGTATCTAGAAAGTGTTTGGAATGGTGATTAGTGGGGATGGTAAAACTGCAGTACATTTTTATGAGGTAGCATTTACTTAAAGTAAGAAAGGTGGTTTGGATTTTCTCTAGTTTTTTTGTTTTATAAAGCAGTCATCAGTATGTTCCTCCTTGTGTATTGACAATTTAGCTTCATTTTATTAGAATGTGACAAAAATGAGGCTTGACTTGACACAGTCTCTAACTACTACTTTCCACTCTTATTATCACTGTATCCAAAATGTCTTCTCAGTTGCCAAACCGATAATCACTTCTTAACACTCTTTTGTGACTTCCTGCTACTCTTAGATAAAGCCCCAAATCTTCAAGATGGTTTGTTTTCTGTGATCTTGCCCTGATTTCCTCTTGAGCCTTCTATTTCACCTCTTTGTAGTCCACACTCTGCTCGGATGACAGTGAGCATCTTTCAGTTCTTCAAACACCACACTTGACTCTGCTAATTTCTACCTGAGCTTCAAGCCTTGTTGTAGACATCACTTGCCAGAAAACTTTAGCTGACATGCCCAGTCTGGGTTTGGTTCTCCGTAGTGTCCCCTCGGCATCCTGAAGTCTGCATTGTGACCCTCCCCTCGTCGTGGAACAGTGGACATGTGAGTGGATCAGCCTCTCCTGCAAGTGTGTGATACCGGTTAAAGGGATTCAGAGTTCGGCACTTGTGTGATGGTGATTGCGTGGGATTTCTCCCCTTTGCTCTTGCGGTAGCTACTCGAACGTGCAATACATATTTCCAGCAGAAATGCTAACCCCTAGGTGAGCATTCTTTCATCATTGAGTAGGTCCTCGGGACCAGATGTTATGCTCTATCCAGCATAATTGAGGGGAAAAGACAGACCTGACCCATTCCTTCGTTCTGTTGTAGTTCCAAGGGGAAGGTGGATTGGGGCTAGAAAACAAACAGGAGCAACTAGGAAATTACAGAACAGAAATAAGTGCTCAGATGTTGGCAAGCAGCTGCTTTGAAGAGGTCAGGAACATCTTCCTGCCGGGATGACAACTGATTTTTAAGGTCCCAGCATAGATAGCCACAGCCTGCTTCCTTTAAATGACTATGAAAAATCTTTCCTCAAAAGAAGAAAGGGAAGTTCTGACCTGATGATACACTCTAGCAAGACATCACAGATGTTTCGAAAGGTAAGCAAGTGTCTGTGATCTACGGGAGTGTTTGCATCTTTGGAAGCTTTGGGAGGGACCCGAGTTTTAGTGCCTGTGAACAGAACAGGTAATCTGCAAGTGCTTTTGACTCCCCAAGGCAGAAAGCAGTATTAGTGTCATATGTTTTAAGTGTTGTGTGGATCATGAAAGTATCGTAGATGTTGAGTAGAAGGATCATCCAGTTCAGAACCATCACAGCAAAAAGCCTGCTAGCACTTAGGCCCGCAAGCAGCTGCAGGCGTATTCATTTGACGCGGATGTTTTTCACATGGAACCTGAAGGCGTTAGTGCTGTGGCAATCCAGTTTGCCATAGACCCTACCACTCCCTAGAGTAAACAGCCCACTTCTTCATTACCTGGTGGTCCTGGGAGGGGGTTGAGTGGGTGACACCATCGCCCAAGCCCTTGCTTTCAGAGTATGGGAACCAAAGCTCCAGCCCACGCATTACTGCTGCCTCTGCTTGCAGCTGGTGTGGCACTCACACACATACTTAGTAGACATGTAGATACACGTAGAATTATTTAGATATATATTAATTTATTAATTTGTAAACACACACATATGTATGTGTATATATATGTCTTATAATTTCAGAGAAACTTGCCCTTTTAGTAAATATATGGGGAGTTAACTTTTACTGCAAATTATCATTGTATTAATGATCCCATTAAAAAGAATCTATACTTTAGGATACAGCTTCCAGCACTATATGAGTGCTGTGCTGTAATGGGGGTGAGGAGGGCGAGGCTAAGGTGTGTGAGTGTCACCTGTCAGCTGTGATCATGGGCAAGCTTCTCCTCATCAGGCTCAGGGGCCTGGTTTATATTATTAGGGGCTGTGCTAGAGTACCTTGGACAATTCTTTTATCATCAGAGCCTCTGCCCCCACGTAGTAAGCGGTTCTTTCATTTCTGCCTTTTTTGGAGTAGTTCGTTTGGTTGAAGCAGTCAAAATGAATGATACTTTATCAAAGCTCCTAAGAATTAATTGGTCCAAGTCTAAATTGCTCAGGCTTGGAAAGGATTTAGCTCATGTCTACGTGGCTTATCCAGCATGCATAGTGATGTTGGTATTATTTCCTTGGCTTAAAATCAGCTTGAAGGAACTACAAAGGGTCCTCATTCCAAGTCATGCAGTTGTATTTCTTAATTTACACTAATGCGCTTCTTGTTTTGTGGAATGATTGTAAGTTATGTCCTTGTTCCCTCCTACTGGAGAGACACTCTCGAATCCCACTGTTTAAGCTTTTGCTAGAAGCTATTCTCACTAGCATGGTAATTAAAGCTTTGTAATCCCAAAGTGTCTGTAGCCACCAGTCTATATATCCACCCTAGGTGATGACAAATACTATAAATCACTTGTAAGACAGACATTTTAATTAGATGGAGGCATGAGCCCAAGGGCATCGGGTATCATAGTGTTTAAATGCTATGCCGAAGAATTTTATGAGACAGGAAGTTTTTGTTGAGAATCCTGGAACTATCCAAAGAGCTTTATCAAAATTATTATATTAGTGTGCCTCTCGATTCCAGTAGGTTAGAGTAGTGGCTGCCAAAACACGTAAGAATTGCAGTGGAGAGACCACTTAATTGGAGACTCACTAGCAGTACTTTTATTATAAGCTGCCTTCTTCAAAGTTTCTTTTGATTTTATGTTTGATATATGCATATCTTTGACCTCACAGGCAGAGAAAGGCTTAATAGCTACCTAAAGGTGCTTAGTTTGTGTTTGTGGTAAGAATTGAAGAAATTTGCCAGAAGACAGAACCATGATCAACATGAGCCCCTCATAATTGCACTAATAAAATAAATCATTTTGGACCAGTGTGAACATGTTCTGTATCTTGCCTGGCATACCCAATTTCAGACCTAGGCCCTGTCCTCCACGCACTTAAACCAAAACCACAAAACTGCATTTTGTTTGTAAGTCATATTTATCCTTTGTATTTGCACAGTACTGTCTCTGACTCTCATAGCATTTAAATATGGGGCGATGGCCTTTGACTTCACACTGAGCTTTGGTTTTCTTGCCTGTGATATCAGAGGGCTGGGCAGCCTGAGAAGTGTGGTCTCTTCCAAAGTCAGAGTTTTGTGGTTTCGTGGATAGACCTATTAGACACTTGACATTTTACTTCCTTCTGCCTATGGAAAATTGATCTGCTGGTACTCAGTTTTGTTTTGTTCCAGGCTCAGAAATTGTTTTTGGAGGAGCACTCTAAAAATTTCCTAAACAGAATGCATGTATTTATTCAGCAGCAGTAGTGGGCTTCTTGGATGCTTTAATGTGCATTTGTTTGTTTCATTATGGTATGGAAGAGTTGAGAGCAGATTCCAAGTCCAACATTCTTTCCAAAGCTGTGTCTAACTAAGCCCTGGACCCTTTTATTGATGGTGAAAGCTATGGACCCTGTTTCTAGAAAAATACACATATATGCATATTGATTCTATTTTGGCAACAGTGTCACCAGTTTAGTGGTCCTCTGCAGCCTGACTATGGGCTCAGGGCCTCAGGTAAAGAAATCCTGATAGAAAAGTGTCAGAAAAGAGGCTTTTATGAATTCTTAATTTTCAGCACATGTTTCTAATATTCTTCTCAGTATTTGAAGACATTTTTCTTCAGTTAATTACAGAGATAGTTAACTAGTAAGAAAAGAGAAGCTGTGCATTTCAAAGAAAAAGTTGTGCTTTAAAAAAAATTCTCACTTTGTTCTGGCTTCTGGTGAAATATGCTAGATGGTGTCCCAGTTTAGGTCCTATTTGGTTGTATTATTTAGGTATTTTCAAAAGCTTCTATTTCTGAAGCAGTTCTTTGAGGTTACATGAAAAGTTGAAAAAAAAAAAACTAGAACAGTTTGAGTGACCTCAGCTTTGTGTCTTTGTTAATATAAACTTTTCCCCTGTAAAATACAATCAGGCCTGTCTGATTTGTGAACAGGCATCGTGGTGCACTGCTGTGTTAGTATAGTGCAAGACAAAATGGTGCGATTGAGCCCAGGTGACCTGTGGCCTGGGTCCCTCCAACCCAGCAAGTTTCCTTGTCTTCTGTTGCATCCTAGGCCACCTTGCCAGCATGTTGAAAACAGTCTGATGGTGGTGGCCACTGGCTGAAGGGGGGAGCATCCTAGCTAGTTAGAGGTAAAATAGAGTCTAGCTCTCTGGACTTCAGGCCAAAATTCTTTTCTGACTCCTCTTCAGTGAATAGTGGAGGCAGCAGGAAGGGCATCCAATCATGTATGGATATCTTTTGAGTACCAACTGTGTGCCCAGCTGTTCTGGGAGTTCCTGTAGGGCAGAGAACACATGGATTGGGTTCACTGCCCTCGCAGAGCTGCTGCCTTCAAATGGAGAGGTCAAAAATAAGTAAGCAAATGATTGAGAAAATGACAAATGGTGCACAGGTGGTAAGTGGGGAATTAAAACAGGGAAGGTAGTCTATCTAGTGTGACAAGGTGACTGCTTTTCCTAGGATGGCCAAGGAAGAGTGTACAGAGAGGGTGACATTTGGCTGAGAGCTGAGTAGCAAGAGGCAAACAGCCCTGTGAAGATCAGAGAAAGGGCACGCCGGGCAGCTCACTCAAAGGAGGAAGAAGCTTGGCATGTGGAATGCATCAGAGGGTGGTAAGAGTGTAGTCAGGCAGCTTGGGCAGGGCCCCAGCTCTGCTGCTTCACAGGGGTATAAACAGTGAGCTTGGTCCTTCCTCGCTCTCTGAAAGGAAGAGGGTTCTCACACCAGCTACCTTAGAGGCTTGGTGGGTTACATTTCAGTGTTAAACATGCATTGCACAATACAGGCCCTCAAAAAATCACAGCTTTGGTTCCTTTTAATCTCCCAAAGAAACTGCAGTGTTGACAGGCACCTTCTGGAAAAGACACTCACATGTTTGCCTTTTAGACATCACTACTTTAGGGTGGCAAGGCGAAAGTTTCCCAGAATGGGAGAAGGTTTAGTTTGGTTGGTGCCCTTCAAGTGACATCACAGAGGCCTCTGCTTACCTCTGATTTCTAAAGCGAGAATGGAGAGGAGGACCGGGGGAGGGAAGGGGAATAAAAATGATCAAGATGCAATATGTGTGTGTACCAGTTCCCCAAGATGAATGTGATTACTGTGTATTGTAAACATATATTCATGAGAAATAAAAGCATTTAAAAAAGAGGATGGGGAAAGAAAACAAAGACTCTGAAAGTTTATTTCAGATTTTTGAATCTCTGAAAGATACATTTATTTTCAGTGGACTCATAAGTGTTAATGGAAAGTCCTCATAATTTAGAGCGATAAAGTAACTGTATTGCAGTGGCACAATTGATAGGGCCCTGAAGTGTTTTTAGTTTTTACAAAACTATAAATTTATGGCTGGGAATTGATAAATACAGTGCCAGAAATCATAAAAAGAAATAATATATCAGTCATTGAGAATAAATAGATGCAGTTGATTCTTACTTACTTGTGAAATTTCTTTTACTTTGTTGATAATTTTGTGAATTAACTCTTGATAATTTTGCCTCCATAATTTTGAATAATTTTGGACCATCCCTCTTTTGCCATCTCCCTCAATATTTCTGACCTTCGTTCCAAACATCCATTTATTATGTATTTAATGTAAAAAGACACATGAGCCTTTACCTAAGTTACATCAATTAGGATGCAGAATCTATAATTATGGGCTAATAATATACGAATATAGGCTTTGAGGCATGTTTATTGGACGACTACCGTAATTATTAGTGCATCATAGTGTGATAGTTGGTTGCTAGCCAGATTGAGGTTCAACTACTAGATCTGCCTCTTATTAATAGAGACCATTCAACCCCTGTAAGCCTTGTCTCTAATGTGCCTACCTCACAGGGATATGGGCGAATACAGTAAGGACTTCTGTAAATTGTCTAGCACAGTGCATAATACATATTGGCACAGAAAAATTATCATCCCCACCATCACCTTACCTTCAGCACTTGAATATGAAGTCACAGGCCCCACCCCTTTCTGAAATTAAGTTTGAAAACAAGACATTATTTACCTAAAATTTAAGAGTGACAAAGGAGTTTTGGATGCGTCTATTTCTAGCTACTAGTGAAAGAGAAGATGGTTTCCTTATCTTAGAATTGCAGGTATTTGGGGGTAATTTCTGCACACATGGCCACTCGGAGACCTCTTGCAAGAAATATGGGAAAATGAAGCTGGAATTACTATCTAGCTATAATGTTGGCCAAAGCTAGTAGACAGGAAAGCTTGAAAAGGAATCTGTTGTTTTGCTCATTCAATATTAGAGGGTTCTGAGAGAGCACCAACTCTCTCCTGGTGCAGACCAACAAACCAGAATTACAGTTGCAATATTTAGTCGAGAAGGGCTGAAATAGCTCTTTGAAAAGCTAAAGTGGGCACTTTTGGGGGGATGATTATAAACCACCTCTTTCAGTTCGCATTGAAAGATGTTTCTCTTGAGTTTGAAATCTAATCATGGGCATGAATTGTGCAGCCCTGCTTTCAAGGAGGAGAAGTTCAGTTTTAAAAAGTACGTCATTCGATGTGGATTTATGGAGGAAGTCAAGTGTACCAGCAATTGTGATTTGGTTTGCAGAAAATGTGAATTTTTCCCCCCTATAGGACTGGACACTTGTTTTGGGTCCTCCATGTTACACAGTTGATTTTAAGTTAAAGGTCTCTGAGCTGTCCATATTTAGTTTTTCAGAAGAAAAGTTTCATTTGCTGTATAGCAAGGCACAGAAGGGTTTGTGTTTGACGTTTAGCACGGTCTTGGTCTTGTTTGTTCTGATGTCTTTGTTAGCTCTTTGGCTGTGTGGAGAATATATTGTTTTGAGACTCCCTGCTGGGCCTCCTCTCCTTATCATGCACATCCTGTACCTGGGTTGCGGTTGTATTGATTTGCTGGGTGCTGCTGCTGCAGATGTCTGGGGTGAATGAGAATGTGTGGGCGTTTAATCTCACTTTGGCCACCGACACCCTAGTTTCAGCCTGAAGTACTGCTCTCTGTGTGAGTACTGGGGCCCCTCAGCCCCTGGCCCTGTACCTGGCCAAGTGCCCTGCAATGGTGGAGCTCAAGAAGCATTTGTAGAAGCAAGGAGTTGCTCGTTGTTCTCAAGCCTTGAGTCTGAATCAGGATTCACCGTCACCTGTATTCCTTTTGCCAACAGATTTTTCCCTTTGAAATTCATGTTTCAGATACAGATATTAGTACCTTTTGGGGAGTATGTATGAATTGCAGGGAAGCCTGAGGATTAGTTCAGAGCAAATGAATATGGAAGAGTGATTTTTAAAATTTTTATTTGTATCAGTACATGTTTGCAGTACATAATGATTGCATTCATCATGGGGAGTTGGCACCGGTACGTAACACAACTTAATTCTTTTTGTGTCCCCTTTCCTTCCCCTCCATCTCCTTCACTCCATCTCTTGGTCCTCTTCACATTTGCAGAAGAACTATTTCCCTGTTTCTTATTATCTTTTATTTTGATGCAGTATTTAAGCTTATGTGTCTGATTTATTTCACGTAACATTATGGTCTCAAGGTGCGTTCATTTTCCTACAGATGATTCAAATTTATCCTTTTGATAGCAGAATAATACTCCATTGTATGTAAATACCACATTTTGTTTATTCATTCATCTGTTGATGAACATATAGGCCACTTCCAAGATTTAGCTGTTAATATGAATTGTGCTGCTACAAGCATGGCTATGAGTAGTTCATCTTAATATGGTTTAACTCTTTTGGGGTAATACCTAGAAGAGGAATAGCTGGGTTAAATGGAATTTCTATTTTTAGGTTTTTGATGAATCTCTATACTGATTTCCATGGTGGTTGTACTAGTTTACATTCCCACCAACAATGTAGAAAGGTCCCCATACCCCAGCCTCACCAGCATTTGTTATTGTTTGATTTGGTGATGATGGCCATTCTTTCTGGAGTAGGATGGTTGTTTTAATTTGCATTTCTCTAATGGCCCAAGATGTTGAGCATTTTTTAATGTATTTATCGGATTTTTGTATTTCTTCTTGTGAGAAGTGTATTAATTTCAATTGTCCATTTTTGACTGGGTGTTTTACTTCGGGGGTTTGAATTTTTTGAGTTCTTTCTATATGCTAGATATTAGTCCTCTGTCTGAGGAACAGCTGGGAAAATTTTTTCCCATTCTGCAGTTTGTCTCTTCACTCTATTGGTTGTATCCTTGCTGTGCAGAAGCTTTTTAATTTGTTATAATCCCAACTGTTGATTTTCGATGTTGTTTCTTGTCAGGTGGGATTCTGTTTAGAGAGTTCTTGCCTATGTCTGCGTTTTCAAGAGTTTTACCTATTTTATCTTCCAGCAGGTTAAGTATTTCTGTTTTAATATTTGTATCTTTGACCCATTTGGAGTTTGGTTTAGTACATGGTCAGAGAAATGGGTCTAGATGTAGTCTGTTGTGTGTTCTCTCAGCAGCATCCGCTGAAGAGGCTGTTTTTCCTCCCCCATTCTCAGTCCGCTCATCAGGGATCAGGTACCTGAGTGTGCCTGGAGTTGTCTCTGCATCCTCTATTCTGTTCCATTGATCCACGAGTCTCTTTCCATGCCGGTACCTGGCAGGGTAATTTTTCTTCCCTTGATGATTAAAGCAAGTGTAAATGGTGCATGAACCTTTTCATACCCAGGTTTTCCTGACTAAAATGTTAAGTTTAGTTTGGGTTTTAAGAGATGGATTTCAAAACAGGACATACTGAGAGATCAAAGCATCGTCTAGTGTGCCAGATGTCAGGAATATATTAACGCCAGCCTGCTTTTCCTAAGAACAGGGAACCATTGAGGGGCGTAAACTAGATAAAGGTACAGCTGTGATCTTGAAGTGATATTTGCCATTTAAGCTCATTTTTCTTAAAATACCTTATTCTATAAAAATAAATGACTCTTGAAGTTGCTTCATTAGGATCCCACTGTCATTTTGCCCTCTGTCCTAAGTGTCTGATGGGTCCGTGTTGATCCCTTCTGCTTGTGGTTGAGTCCTGCAGAACTTACATATGTGTGGTTTTATTTTAAAACAAGAAAAATGTTTCTGAAAAATTACTCCTATCAAGATACTAAATGACTCTTTCCATCAGTATTTTTCCATGATCAATTTGAAGGCAGATTACATAGTGCAGCTCTGCTCGAATGGAGCCTGTGTCAAAAGGAGGAAAATGTTGGAGAGGATTGGCAGAGAAGATAATGAAGTCTCCCCACTGCACCTTCTCTTTAGTCTTTGGCAGGACCCCTTACTTTTTTATTCTTCTTCTACTTGGACTCTTTTGAAAGGTCTCGGGCTAGAGTCAGGGTTATAATCTAAGAGAACTTGTTTCTCTCCTGGCCCCTAGTTGTGCTAGGAGTCCCAGAAGGCAGGAGCCCCTGGGCGTGAGCAACCTAAACCCCAGCAGCCTGGCCCTCCTGCAGCCCTGCCTCAGCTGCCAGCACCTGGGGATGGACCAACTTCCTGCAGACCCAGACCCTGCACGTGACCCTCCATGTTCTCGCCTGGTCAGACCTTCTCTTTTCATGCCTTCAGCCTTCCTTCCTCCTGACACCTCTCTTTGGAAGTATCTCCAACTCTCCCAGAGCATTCGGCCTCCCTGACCCAAGCAGAACAAACCACCCAGCCCTCTCTTGGCCTTGCTTGCTTCCCTTTCAATCTTCTCCTTCTTTTCCCGAAAGAGAAACTGCCCCGAAGAGCTGCCCGCACATTCCAGCCATTGGCCTGCCCGTTCTTCTCTTGATGTCCACTCTCAGGACATGCTCTGGCAGAGCCCATGGCGGAATCACAGCAGTTCGTATTTGTCTGGTTGGCTGCTTCCTTCTCCTTAAAGTTCTTTGATCTTTTGGTTCTGTTTTTCTCCAGTGTTTATTGGGATATTTTTCTTTTCCCCCATTTTCCTTTTGTAATATTTTCATCATCCTTCAGGCTCCAGCTGCCTTAAATGGTGATGTTCCCTGGGTTTTTGTCCTTACATTGTTGTCTTTCTAATTCCAGAAGGTCTTATCTATTTTTATCTATTCTGTGGTCTCTGCCTGTGCCCACATGCTGGAACTTTGTCTTTCATCTTTCTGCCCGAGCCTGACTGCTGCTTCAGAATGGGGTGGGCTGCAGGTCCTGGGCCTCCCTCTCTGTCTCCTGTGGCTCTTGCAGGACTCTGAGGGACAGAGAGGCGCCATGCTATCTTCACATCCTACCCGAGAAACATGAGGCTTCGGCGGGCCCGAGATCAGGTCACAGGTCACCTAGCTGATTTGCCTCTGCACAGGCCTCATGGACATCCTTGAGGCTCCTCCTGGTCAACACGTCCACAGTTAGATACCCTGTTGCCCCTGCTTCTCCACCCATTTTCCCAGTTAGAAGTGCTTTCACCATCATTTAGTCATGTGGGTACCATTGTGGACTTTTCTTTCTCATTCACTTCTTTCTGCCACTCAGTTAATCACCAAGTTCTGCCAAATTGGTTTGCTGAATACTTCTGGAGTCAGTTTCTTTTCTTTCCCTATCAGCACCTTCTTGTTCAGACCCTTATCACAGCTGTAGATTATTGGAATAGTCTTGGAACTGAGCTCCAGGAATGCAGTCCTCTTCCTCAAATCTGTCCTCCTCAGCTGTTGGAGAGGCTGCCTAAAACTCACCCCTAACCTCTCTCCTGCCAGGAGTCCTTTAAAGGCTTCCCATCCCCTGTTGAGTCCTGGCTCCTCGGGAAGATTGCCGGGAGGCTGGCCCTTGCCTGCCTCCCCTATCTCATCTCCCACCACGCAGGACCTTCCAGGGCATTGAGTAGGTACAGGTGAACACCTTTTGTTACCTCTGCTCGTGTGTAACTCACTTTACTTTCAGTACATATCGGAAGAAGAGGGCTGGTATTGCTTTGTAATTTGTGTAGATGACTTGTATAATGTTAGAAAAAGTAGGAAGGGTAAAGGAGGTTGTAAAGAGAAACTGTCACTTTCCATGTAACTAGGAACACACCCACACACAGACCCAAGTGTGCACGTGCACATACCAACACACACATGTTTCGTTTCACAGCACCCACTGGGCACCTGCTGTGACAGAGCATGTCCAGCGCTCAGGGTGAAGAACTCCTTGCCCTGTGGTGGGAAGGGATAGCATAAACCCGTGACAGTAGTGTAGGGTGGCGAACTTCAGGAATAGAAAGGCTTGTAATGGTGCTAGGGCCTTGCAAGCCTGAGCATCTAGGAGTACTTCTTGGAAGAGGTGATGGCCTACGTCATTCTTTAGGGAAAGTCAGTATTAACCCAGTTTAAGGTGGTACAAACTCCTTTGCTTACTTTTCTTCTTAAGGATTTACATTTTTCTTTTGTCCTTTTATCTGTATTGATCACTTCTCCCACACAAACAACATTTAAATGTTTTTTAAATGCAAATCCGAGCTGGTTCATACCATTGGCAGGAACTTGCTTCCTGTAGACCCCTGGTAGGTGCTGAATAAATGGTTGAATTGGCTGTCTCAAGGCGGGGTGTCAGAAAGGGTCCTCCTCTTTTCCTCT
This sequence comes from Hystrix cristata, assembly GCA_004026905.1. Lineage (NCBI taxonomy): Eukaryota > Metazoa > Chordata > Mammalia > Rodentia > Hystricidae > Hystrix > Hystrix cristata. The sequence goes on along the minus strand of PVJO010006950.1, from coordinate 47,227 downwards.
GGAGGTGGCAGGTCTGTGACAGCTGAGACTTGCGTGGTGACCTGACTCTGTGCTGCAGCTGGGCTCGCTCCTGGGTGGGACAGTGTATTGTGGAGGTGTCCAGCTCTGCTCTGAACAGGAGTGCCAGACTCATTAGTAGGCGGAGGGAGTGCCCTTTAAAGGCAGCACTAGTAATTAAATGTGAGCAGAGGAATGGCAAAGGTGGAGCTAACTCGTTTATTAGCATATAATACCATCAACCTCACTCATATAAATGTAGATTATTGTGGTTTGTCTTTCCCTAGCTGCAGAAAAGGCTGGGAGAGCTGCCCTTGATTATGAGTTAGTCAGTGAGCGCCTGCGTGCAGATCTGAAAACTCCAGAATGTGTCATATTGGTAAGCTTCATCCTTGAATTCATCATGGGTTTTTATCTCCATCTGTGTGAAGTTAATGCCTGGCTTGGTTTGGACTCTGAATTATCAGACCCAGACCTGCTGCCCTAGTCGGCTCCATCACTCTATACTACTGAGGGTGCAGCCTTTGCTTTTTCAGAGCCCGTTTGCACCAGAAGAATTGCACCGTAAGAGTTTCCACAGGAACTCTGCCCTTTGTCACTGTGAGTGTTGTGGCTGCGCAGAAAACCCACAGGGCGGGGGCGTCTTCGCCCTTGTCAGAAATACAGCGGATCTTTCCATCCCCTGCTGCACATTTTCCAGTGTGCTCTGGTACACCGTGGTATCTTGAAACCAAGTTGACTGACTGTGGTACCACATGAGAACTGGTAATGAGCTGTCTGAGGTGATCCACTGAAGCCCAGCACCTCGAGAGGTGGTTTAGTGTTTCTGTCCACCAGCTAACTCAGTGCCATGTAGAAGAAGCTGTATTTAAAGTCTGAGAACGGCACAGCTAGGGAGGCCTCTACTGTGGGGAAGGTGCTTCTGTCTCTCCCTTGCCATGATCAATAGATACTGTTCCAAATGAGGTTCTTGCGCTGGTTGCTCTCACACAGACATCTTGTCTTTGCTTTTTCTTACTACTTGCTTTCTGGGTGCTCCGCAGTCTACTCAACTATTAGCTGGACTTCACATTTTCCACCTCACTAGTGTTTATGGTAGAGCAGTTCAGAGTCCTCTGTTTTTTTGATTAATAAATCAGAGGAGTGGCAGGAGTCTGGTACAAAGAGGACAAAGAGTTTGGACAAAGAGTTTAATGGAACTCCAGTTAAGAAATGAATAAATCTTAAACAGTTACAACTCAAGTGAGAGACCTTAGAGAGGAATGGTGTTTTGAGCCAGAGTGACCAACTTACTGAAAAATTAGACTAGACTGTAGAGAGAAGATGGTGTTGAAACCAGCTAATTTTCTAGTCAAACTATCAAAGGACTAGACTCTAAGGAAGAGAGGGTCTTGGGAGATTTTCATTTGCTCTGCAGCTCTGATAGAATAAGGACCAGAGAAGGGACAGACTTCTTTACACTTCTATACACAAAACAAATCACTAATGTGCAAAAGTAAAATCTAGTCTTTTGTAATCAAGCTATATCTTAAACAATATTTATTGTGTAACAGCCTGTGATACACTCAGTGAGAAACTAAAAATCGGTTCAGAAATTTATATGAGCCCAGAGATGTCTCAAAGGAGGTTTGTCTGTAACTTTGCGGAAAGACTGAGAGGCGTGGCATTACATTTGGCACCAGGAAGCTGATCTGGATTATTCAGAACAGATGTGTTACAGGCTTGTGTTGTCTGTGGAAGTACAGCTGGACCCATTGGCTCTTTCTGGGATCCAGAACCCTGACAGCATCTGATCCTCTTCCCCCAGAATCTCTTCATCTTTATGCTGCACAGGACCCGTATTTTGTGATGGTGGGTTTTTTGGACGGTGACTTCCTCAATGGTGAAGCGTCTAGTAATGCCACCTCTTCATCCTGAAATGATACCAGTATGCCACTGGAACACCGTGAAGCTTGTCATTGGAAGGACGCTGTTTGCTCATGTGCTTGGGAGAAAAGAGTTACCGAGCGATCTCTCCAAGTTCCACCAGGTCTGAGAATGCTGAAGCCATCCACTGCCAGTGCCAGGGCTGCTGCTTCATGACATAGCGTAAGAAGAAAGGGACGTAAATAAGAGAGTCTTGGCACCACTGAGCCCCTGGGAAGCACAGCAAGTTAGACGGTGCCTGGCTTTTCTCAGCCACATCTAAACAGAAACATCCTGTGATGGACACGGAGATGGCTGAGGACCCATTGTGCACTGGGTGTCCCATGAGAACCGACTGAGTGACAGGTGTGACATGCTGAGGACAGGGCTGTTAGTGACAAATTTAATTCCTTTCTTTTCCTCTCTGTTTGTACTTAAAGTGTTTAATATTTGTGAATAACTCACATGAGAGACAAAGAGCCACGAGTAAGTCCCATGAGAACTGGATGGTTGTCTCATGAGCAGCCTACTTCTTGTCACGTCTGTGTGGCCAGCTGTGGCCAGTCCCACAGCTGCAGGCACAGCTGGGGGCGGGCAGCCCTTGGCTCTGCATCCTGCAGGGTGGCTTTCGAATGAGCTAGGTGGAGAGTCCCTTGCCCTCACGAGTCCCGATCCTGCTGACCTTTGCGTGGGCGAGTTTTGTCTGAGTTCTGCGTTCTCCTTGTAGCTAGAAGCTCCTCCCAAGGCCTGTCTCTGTGGCCTGTTTTCACCAGGTTCTGACTGACGGTGAGCCCCTTCAGTTGAAGGAACCTTAGAGGTCATGTAGGACCAAGGATTTTTTCAAATTCAGTGGTGACCCCGAGCTCCCAGTGGAGAGACCGAGGTGAGGCTTGAGTCGCTCGCTTGGCATGCTAGTTTCTGTTTCCAGTTGGAAAGAGCGATCTTATCATGAGGCCCATTAAGGGGCTTCTTTCTGTTCCTGTCACAATAGTTGGCTATGTGCTCATTTCCCCTCAGTTGCCTTTTCTGGTATGTTTCCTAACAATGCGTTTCCCTCTCTCCATCATTTCTAGGGGTGGCGGGTCCTGAGATGTTCACACAGGGCGGGCTTCCCTTCCCAGACCCTCCCAGTGAGCACATTTCCGGACGGTCTCTGTCACTGTGGTTCCTGAGGCTAGAAGGAGCAGGTGCTTCAGGTCTTCCGTTGGCATCCCGGCTCCTAAGCAAACTTCATTTTTCCAGACTAGGCTTTAGACTTCAAGTAAAAAGAGAAATGTGTAATCTGCATCCCTTTCTCATCCGGAGACAATAACTTTCAGTATTTGTGTATGGAGGCCAGACAGACAGAGCCACAGAGAGGTTTGCTGGTGGTGGAAATCACTGTGCTCTGCACACTGAGAAGGAGAAATGGTCTTGCACCACGAGTTGAGCTTCTGCCTTAGATTTCTGCTTCAGTGTCAGGGAGTAGAGATGTGAAGACTCCCATAGGGCGGAGATGGGATAATGCAGAGTGGTAGATGCTTGGGAAAGATCAACTAGGTGTCAGGCTAGGTGCTTCCCGTGCATTAACTCATTTAGTCCTAAGAATACCTTTGAAATGTATCGGTGGCTTTATCATCTCCTCTCCTCCTCATGAGGCGTGAGGCCGGCCCAGAAGGGTTAGAATTCTTGCCTGAAGTAAGTAGTGAGGCTGGAGTGTGAACACCTGTGTGGAGACACTAGGCCCCGGTGGTGAACCTACAGCGCTTGCGCCACAGCACGCTATTTGTTAACATGAAATCTCTGAAAGGTTCGCCGTCACTGCGTTAGGCTGTATCTCACGTGTCCTGGTAAGACTATGAGGCAAAACGACCAACCTTGAGAGGCACTCCTGGGTGTTTGCCTTTTAGGGTTATGTGCCAATGTGATGAGGGGATTCTCCAAGGATTAGTGCTTACAGGGCCTAGAAGGGAAGAACAACTTACATACACTGTGTACCTCTGCAGTGATGACAGGTTCTCAGATCGACGTGCCTGCCCTGATTCGGAAAGGCTTGTCAGGATGATACCTGGTTTTTCTTAGCAATTGAATGAAGTATCAAATGGTCACACAGCACACATTCGATCGACTTTCACTGGGATTTACCTCCACTAAGCCTGTACCAGCTACAGCATACATTTCCACCTTGGGTTTCGTCCTCTGTAATTGAACTGTGGACTACTAGGTAACGTCATTATTGAGTTTATCAGCACAGGCAGCTGCCTGGAGTGTGGGGTAACTCTGCAGACAGTAACTTGAGGTGGGGTGGAATTTCCCAGTGCTGAAGGCTGCAGCCTGTACCAGTGGTCTCCCCCGCCCCCCCGGAGATATTTCAAAATTAGCTCTTTCTTTGCCAAGAAGTTGAACACTTCCTTTTTGGTGATGGGGATGGAACCCTGGACCTTGTGCTCTTGCTCAGCCCCAAGTTGCACCCTTTACTGGAGCAGCTGTTATGTATCTGGGGTTGTGTTAGACACGAGAACGTGCAGAAATAAAAAGCTAGGTTCTCAGCATCTTGCAGGGGAAGCGGATACATCCATACTTTCATGACACAGATTGTAATTTCTTGATATGATACATCCTTCACACAGAACTCTGTAAAGGTGTGAAGTTTTCATGACCAAAGCAAGCATGAGCAAAAGTTTCACATCTTTCTGCCTGTGCCTTCTGAACCCATTCTGCTAATGTGGTCTTGATGTAAAGCCTGCCCCGCAGTCCTGGACATCAACCAAACAGCCATTATAGTATGAACATTTAAACGAGTGGCTTTTCTTAAGCATTTTGGTTTTCCTCATTCATCATTTCATTCCAGCATTAGCTAATGATGTCAGCATTCTCCCAAGTCACTTTTATGCATTGTTTAGGAGTGGCTTAGGAACTTCGCCATCTATTTACTTTGGCTTTCCTGCCGCCCCTTCCCTCTTAATCTAGTGACTTGTTCACTAGTGATTCTGTGCGTCTTTTAGGTCTCTTGGAAGTTGGGTGGAGAGGAGGGGAGACTGGTGGGGCGAGAAACCAAGGATAGGTATTTTGAAGTCAATGCAGGGATTTTAGTGAAAATTCAGAAAGAATGCCATCCTGCTGCTTACCTCGGGCACTTCTTCGGCTTGTGCCAAGCCAAGGGAAGGAATACTGATTGGATTACTTCTAAAAATGCAGTTGCTGTTTATTTGTTGCCTTGGGGCTACGGGAATGAGGTATTGCAACTTAAAACAAATTTGTTGTGCTAGTACTCTTCTGTTCTGATTATCTTCAAGGCTCAGGCACTGGGGCCCCTGCCAGGTGGTCATCAGCATTTGCCTTGCTGGGCCCAGCAGTGCTTGTCTGAGACTGACCCAGCTGGAACGTCCGTAGTTTATCCCCATGTCCTACCTCTGCGGAGGCAGTGCTCTGGCTGAGATTCGGGTGCTCCTAAGCGGTGGCCAGTGGCAAATGGAGGCATGGGATGGAAGACACCTGATGCGGGTGAGAGAGAGATGCTGCTGCTTCCCTCTCATCAGAATTTAGTTCCTCGTGCCTCTCTCTGTTTCGGACACCAGAAACCTAATATGACTAGTAACGAGCCTCATTAGTACTTTATGTTGGCAGATCTGAGGTGTTAGATATTAAAACTGTTTTACACCACGAGTGTTAACTTCATTCAGTGAATGAGGGAGGATGCAGACACCTTTGCCAAAGTAGGAAGGAAGAGAGGACCCAGATTTTTCAGGGAACAGAGTGAAATAGCACTTTAATAAGCTTGGCTGGGGTGGTGGGAGGAGGAGAGGAAGTTAATAGGCAGAGAGAGGCAGGCATCTCACCGGTGTCTCAGGGCTGATTCATCCGGGCATCCAGAGAGCTACAGGAGCATGAGAGGCCGTGGCCGGGCCTTTCCATTCCTCTTTCTCATGAGGTGTTTGTCCAGGTCACCTGAGAGTGCCCATCCCTTCTCACATCCTCCTAAACGGAGCCCGTGTTGCCAGTGTTTCTGTGAATGGTGTGTCACAGCAGGTGCCACGGGGCGATCAATTATCCAAATGGCCTGGGTGAGTCGGCCTTGGCTGAGCCTGCTTTAAAATTCTCTTGGGGTGCATGGCCATAATGAGGAGTCTGAATGAATGGAAGGAAAGGGCCGCGTGGGTACAGAGCATGAGCCGTCTGAGCCATGCATGGTGTCTAAAGAGGTGGGTGACCTGCAGGGTTTGCTTGGCTGGTGGAGTGAACGAAAGCTTTACCCCCACCTCCGATGTTAGGGCTTGGGTAAAGCAAGCTCTTTTTCCAGTGTACACTGTGTTTAGATGGAGGCAAGCTTCTTTAGTTCTTTATTGGGTCCCATAAAAGGGCAGAACTTTTATTACCATGTTCTAATTTTACTCAGCCTTGCTGAGCTGGGCTGTACACCAGCTCTAGTATGTGACTTCTGCGGCTGGCCTTCTCCTCTTCTTTCTCACCCGTCACAGTCACCGGAAGCCACATTCAGTAGCCTTCGCTAATGTCCTGAGTCCTGTAGGCTTGGGCGCCGCAGCAGCCTGCCCTTCTGCCTTACAGTGCTCGCACACAGTTATGTAGAACCGCAGCTTCAAGCCCAGCACCATGCTTGGCCCACGGAGGTGCCCACTCAGTGCTTGCTGCATTTGTTAGTATTTACTGACCAAGCGACTGACGGACACAGACGTTTTCCCTGCTGAAGCTGGGATTGAGGGTCACTGGAATCCTCCTGGGGATTTGATTAGCATATGATGTGGATCAGTTATCTTTTTATTTTTAAACTTTAATTAATTAATTTTTTGGAGACAGGTCCTGCTGTTATAACCCAGGCTAGCCTCAAACTCACTATGTAGTCCAGGCTGGCCTTGAAGTTGTGACTCCTGCCTCAGCCTCCCAAGTGCTGGAATTACAGGTGTATGCCACCATGCCCAGCTTGGTTTATGCTTTTAAAAGTCTGCACGTGAGACCCCTAAGTAGAAGCTTGTTTGCTTAGTCCCTTCGCAGGCTCCAGTGTTTATCGTGCGTCCTTTCCTGTGCATTTTCTACTTTGACCCTCTGAGTAATTCTCAGGGATGGGTAGATTGTCCTCGCAATTGCTGTTAAGAAAACATCGGTTATGCAGCCAATGACTTCAGAAGTTTAGCTGGGACCTAATTCATCTTCTGACTCGAGACCTGGTGGTCTTTCCACTATCTCGTGTCAACTTCCCACATTTATTGGGCACCTACTGTGTAACAGTCCTTCACATTTTTTATCCTGCTCTATCTCCCATCCATGCTCTTGAGGTAGATACCATTTTGTAGATGAGAAAATACAGGCTCTGAGAGATTAAGTAATTTTTCCAGAAATGCACAGCTACTAAGGTGGAAAAGAAAAGTCTAGGTTCAAACCCAGCTTTCCAGTGCTGGGTCTGCAGCTGTCGCCTGCAGAGATGACCAACTGGAACCTTTTAGACCCTTTCGGCAGGGGACGGGGAGGAGTGTACGTCACCTTAGAAAGGAATGACGGTTGATATCCAGATAATGTCTCTTCCTGCATTCTTGGTTGTTTCACAGATACCCTATTTAGCAAGTGTCCCTGACATGCCAGGACTGTACCTGGATTCAGAGATGCAGAAGATAACCACACAGGGTACTGGGCTTCAGATGCCTCTGTAAAGGTCTGTGGACGGGGTGGCGGGGATGTCGGGCTGGGGAGGCAGCCAGCATCTGTGTGGTGCTTGATACGCGATCTCTTGCTTTCCTAGTCCTCCTGTCTGTACTCTCTGCCTCCCCCAAAACTTCAGAGGCTGAGGCTGAGCTGCTGGCCTGTCCGGCGGCCACCTGCTGGCCCCCACTGGGCCCAGAAGAGCCCAGTAGAGTATATGCTCCTGCCCAGCCTGGTTGTTTGGTTTTGTTTTATTTTGTATTTTTGCAGTACTTGGGTGGGACTCAGGGGCCCTCTACCACTGAGCTACATCCCTAGCTCTTTCTGCTTTTCGTTTTGAGACAGGGTCTTGCTAAGTTGCCCAGGCTGACCTCGAATTTATGATTGTCCTGCCTCAGCTTCCTAATTGACTGGAATTATAGGGATGCACCTCCATCCCCAGCTCCAACTTGTTGTTTTTTTGTATATAAATGGCACAGAAGCTCAGAGAACGGACAGATATTTAGTTCTGTGGGGTTTCCCAGAAGATAACACTTACTCTTCTCATTCAAGGCCAACATTTAGGCCTCTGCCGGTCCTTATTGTGCCAGAGACTGAGCGCTTCTCTCTGCCTCTCAGAAGCACTTCAGAAGTGGAGAAACTACAGCAGCGTCTCATTCCTCACCTCTCCATCAGCATCCCGTGCCTCTGGAAGACACTAAATGAACATCCCATCTCTCCTTGGAGAGGTGACACTGCCTCGGAGTGCTTTACAGTGCTTTCCTGGCAGCCAGGGGCGGGGACGAGGGATGATCATCAGTGCTTCAAGGGGCGCGACGGGGAGGTAGATGTTTAAAGCGATGTGTCAGTCTGTTAAAAGTTTTCTCTTTACTCAGCTCCCCATCTAACTCTGATAATGAAGATTTCCCAGTCACCTGGCTGATTTAAACCTTACAGGGGCAGTCAGCTGGTGTCTGTGGCTGGCGAACGTTTCTGGGATGGGCTGAGGTTATGTTTGACCCTCCCCATAAGAGCCAGTCTGTCTCACATGGCGTCAGCAAGGAAATGAGTGGGCTCTGCCGCTCCCTCTTCCCCGGTCCCTTGATGGACACCACTGTGCTCTGTGTGGTGGGGGCCCAGAATGCGTGATTTTGCTCCATCTACCAGTTCCTACAGTTTAAGCAGGGCTCATTTAGGAAGCACCACCTCATTTGGAGGTGTTGTAAAATGATTAAAAACCATTAAGGTAGCTGTTGATGCCCAGAGTGATTGGGCTGTAGTACCAGGTGCCTTGAGAGACTACTACATCGCTCTGGTTTTTTCCCTCGGTCTTCGTGAGGGGACAAGGAACACAAGATGCTGGAAGACTGGTTTTATAAAGCTTCATTCTCCCAGATGGCACTTCTGGCCAAGGTCCTGTAGAGCTGTGTTCTATCACTGTCCCCACTCTTGGGGGGCAGGTGGAGGTGCTGGGGGAGGGGGGCGGGCACCGGCAGACTGACTTGCACTAATGTCACTTTTCTTCTGTCCTTTGATTTTTTTTTTTAATATTCTGAATTTTGAGATTTGGATGCAAAATTCAGATGCAAAACGTACATTGAGATTTATAATATGCAAACAAAAGCACACTTGCTCATTGGAGGGATGTATGTGTGTGGTGTTTGCAGATGCAATTAGAGGTGGGGACATCCAGGGGAGACTCATTGGGTGTTGGTGATTTTCCATTTGGAAGAATTAGGTGCTTGTTTTCTGACAGGTTTTGCTCTTTGGAGCCCAAGGGACAAGTCAAGCTTAATAAAGAAAATGCTATTTGCTTGGCACATTGTGGCTTGTATTGAGGCGAAAGTGGCCCAAATTTGAACATCCAACTTGAATTCTTAGCAATTAGCAATGACTTCCTCTCTTTCTGTTGAGCTGTCAAACTGGAATATGTTATTGTGAAGGGTGGAAGGCAGCTACTCACAATGCCAGGAGGACAGACCCTGCACTAGCAGCCGGGGGGAAGCCGAGGAGTGGAGCTGTGCTCCATCTCAGACACAGTGGCTTTTGCGATTTTCACAGCCACCCTGTCTGGGGAGCAGCTGCATGGAATATGGTGGGAGAGTCCGGAAGTAGGACTCAGGGGTGCAGGCCCACAGTGACTGCAGCTGGCTGTGGGAACCCAGGGAAGCCCTCACGCGTGTCTGCCGTCAGGCCATTCACCTCCAAGGCCTTCTCTGCCTCTGGATTCTGTGATACCTACTTTTCACCTGGAGACTTCCTCCCTGATCATTTCCTGAGTCTGGTTTTGAAATTATTTTCCCTACTTATCGTTTCATTAAAATCAGGATTTTTCTGATTCTTCTGTTCCTTTCTTTTTTTCTTTTTTTTTTTTTTTGGTAATCTCCATATTCTTACCCATGTGGCTGTAAAGGAACATAGCAAACTAATGAAGCAGTGACTAATGTCCTTGGAATAGTATTGAGTAAAAATCTACTGGCAAAGGAGTACACGTGGTAAGACGTGGTTCTAAAATAATGAGAGTCGCGTTACTACAGATCTCCATCTTTTATTTGGAACTTTCTGAATTTAGGATTTTCTGAGTTTCACACAGGGTCATGTACTAATCATGTTTACTGTTAAATAATAGCTACAGTGAGGACTGGGGTGGCACCTTTTAGAAAAACATGACTGTTTCTGCAGTAAAATGTGAATATTCACAGTGAATGGGATGACTAAAGACAAGAAATTGCCTAATGTCAGTTCAAGTCACATTTTGACAAATGTTACACAATTTATTTTGGTTTCGTGGCTTTTTGAATTTTGAGATTGTGGATAAGATAGTGTGGACCTCTCTAGCCAAAGGCAAAAAAATCTGAAAGGTTCTGCATCAAACCCTTGGCAGTGTTTTTTTATTTTGGAGGGGGAGGTGGGGTAATAATTTCCAAAGTTATGTTTTTTTCTAGTAGGCATGTGTAAGTTTGTAATCACAAAAAGAAAGATTGCAGATACGCATTTAAAATTGCTGGAAACACATTTAACACATTTATAGTAGTGTTTCTATTAGGACCTTGGGACTTTTTTTCCTTAATTTTTCAAACTCTGGTAATTGTATTTCACATACACTTACACTTTTTCTAGAGGATAGTATTAGGGAAAAAATATGACAGTAATGTGCCCTTAATTTAAAAGCCAGTGTTAAAAAAAGTAAGTTCCTTGGAGTAAGTACCGTGTGGGAAATTAGGAGCTACTCCTTCCTGGATGCCTTCTGCAGGGCATTATCCTGACCTATGATAGTGTGTTCACATGGGAGAAACAAGTGGCGACAGTCAAAGTGTGATGCGTGGGGGTCACTTTATGAAGACATGACAGTGATTGCAGCTACATAAGCATTACGGAGTGACATGGCACTTCTCAGGTGCTCCGGAATGAATGGAGTTTGGTCTGAATAGGCTTTATCTGATAAGTACTGTAAATGAAATGATTCCTTAAAAATGGACGGAACTTGCAATTTTATGCATGAAATATAAATGGGATTGTTGATTGTTTACTCAGTCAGTACATAAGGACCTATATTATTCATAGTTTTTACATTTTTCCATATTTCTAATCATAATATATTCAGGCATTGACCTTTTCCTACTTAATTGTATAAGTAGTTTTTTTGGGGAGCGCTGGGGATCAAACTCAGGGTCTTGTGCTTGCTAGGCAAGTGCTCTACCACTGAGCTAAATCCCCAACCTCTGTATAATTAGCTTTTTTTGTTGCTGAAAATAACTGTATAATATTCCAGTCACTGGTTTACATAATTTATTTCTTCTTATTGTTTCTAATTTGTGTGTGTGTGTGTTACAAATAACACCTTTCAGTATCTGTAACTGTTCCCCCCCCCATATATGGGGGTTGTTTTCGTAGGAAAGTTTTTGTGAGCACATTAAGCTTAACCTTGAGGGAAGGGATGGTGTGATCTCCAGTAGTGTCTCAAACAGATTCATGGGGAAGGTTAGTAATTGTTTTATTACTGGTGGAAGACTTAAGAAGATCCATTTTACGTATGTTTTAATGTATCCCCTCAATCAAATGGAGAACTTTTTTTTAAAAAGGACTATTATCAAATAAATATTTAAGTAATTATACCAAAATTGATCTTTTTACTAAAAACATACACTAAATGATTTTAAAGGAATATTTTATAGTCTCATGTACAGGATTGATAGCTCTTTATTTCTACTGCCTTGAATTACAAGTTGCTTCCTGGTTGGCTTTTGAATGCATGTCTTGGAATGATACTTTTCAGGGCCAGTATTTCTAGGATTGCTCTGTCGTGATTTTAATTTTCGCCACCTCCACATTCTCGCCAACCTCGAATCTGGGAGATCTCCACCAAAATGCCAGCACAAACTCATCTGAATTTAGAAAGGTCACTTGCAAGAATGGGAACCTGAGGCCTGGGAGACTGAAATGAAATCTTTTTAATCATAGATCTTATGCATGATAGAAACTGGCAAGTGATTCACCAGGGGTGGAAGCTTGCCGGGGAGGGTAGTCTTTCCGGTACCACATCGCCACCCTTTTGAAGCATCCAGAGAACCCGAAGAACAGGAACTGCCAGTCAGACTGAGCCCTTGGCATTCCTGCAGGGGAAGAGAGCAGCGCATGGAGGGTGAGAGGGTGAGAGAGGAAGTGGGAGGGCAGTGGAGGGGCGTGAACAGGAGGGCGACCTTGTGTGTCCATCGTTTCGCAGGCCACCTGCTCTTGTCAGTGGGGTGTTTGGGGGCTGGGAGGAAGGGGTCACGCACTTGCATTGTTACTGTCCCAAGTGGCTATCCTGTCTGTTTCCTCAAGGGGGGAGAACTGGTACCCATTTGCCCCTTGGCTTGTTTCATGTTCCAGATTGCTTGAGATCCCTGCATCACCTCACAGTCAGGCTCTGTGGATTGGAATCCCAGTTCCTTTTAAGAATTGGAATTCTCCCAGGCCAGATTTCTGTGGACTCTGAAAGCCAAAAGACTAAAGGCTTTTCATAGGCTATGTCTGGCTCTGCCACCGACATGTTTTGAGGGTCAGTTGATTTTTGTCTCAGTTTATAGGCTTACACAGAAAGAGTCAAGGGATTTAGCTGCAGCATTAGTGCTATTTTGACCAGTTGAGTGTTGTTTTGGGAGATCTTTGAGGGGAAAAGAGAGATATCTTTCTTAGTTCTTTGTTACTATGACTAGAACCGTCCAGGAGTAAAATATAGACTTCAGTGGATAACTGATAGTTGCATGGACTTTCTAGAGAGCGGTAAGCCATCTGAACACTGCTCAGTACCCCAATTCTCTGGCTATATGTGCATTTGCCCTGGTTGGCTAGCAGCACTCCAGGTCCAAACGGAAGTCAGGACCGCCTCCTCTTTGCGTGGGCTGCCAAGCTCTATGGGGCAAGCTGGTCTTGTTCCTATCTGATTTGGTCTATTGAGTGGTTGCGCCATATAATTACCATTTTTCTTCTTAGTCTATCTCTCTTTCTCTCATTTTGTTGAGCTCGGGTCTCCCTCTCACTCTACAATCCAGGCTGACCTCAAACTTCTGGTCCTCCTGTCTCGGCTTCTCAAGTGCTGGGATTATAGGTGTACTGCACCATGCGCAGCTCATCCTCTCACTCTTAACAGATGGCTTTTATTCAACTTTATTAAGAAACTTGAGATGATCAAGTGGAACCTTCTCCACCAATGTCCAGTTCTGATGCCTGTAAATGTATGTGTGGCCCCAGTTACCTTCACTTGGTTTCCTCCAGATACGTTTCATCTGCCCTTCTTTCCTCCTAGACCCTGCTGTATTAGTCATTACCCCTCCCTCATGCTCTGATTTTCTACCTTTGTTTCATTACTGTTTCCTTCCCTTAGCCCTGTGATGGTTATGGTGTTTCCCATTTTGAGTTTCTTGTACCTACTAATGACCTCCCTACACGTCGTGTCTGGTGGATATGCCACACACCTTATCTTTCTGGAGCTCCTGTTGTGCTCCGTGCCATTCACTCACTCTCGTCTCTTAAAGAATCTCTGGCTTGTGTATTGTTCGTGCTTCTGTTTTCGTGCTGCATCTCTGCCTCCAGTCTCCTTAGTGGGCTTCTTTTCCTTCGCCCGGCTATTACTTTTGACTTTAGTTCCTGGAGAATTGCTCTGCTCATCTCCTCTGGCGCTTCATCTGCTCATTGAGTCTTTATCTCCATCTGCATGGTGGCACCCATGCAGATCTCCATCTGCTGGTTACCATGTGTATGTCTAAAAGGCTCCTTAAACTCTCCGGGGGCCGAATGTATGTGATTCCTCCTGAACCTCCTCTTTCTGCTGTCTTTGGAGACTTTATTGTGCAGTGGTTAAAATTAGGGTTTGGAATCCGAACTGGATTTGAGTTGTAGGACTGGCACTTTGCAAGTGTTTGATCTTGAACAAGTCATTTAATTCCCAAGCTTCAGTGTCTTCCTTTTTAAAATGGGGATAAAAATAATATCTGTCTCAGAAGGGCTCTTATGAGGTACACTGTAAAGCGTTTGTCCAGTGTCCAGCTCAGAACAAGACTGGTAAATATTCGTGACTTCTGGTGCTGTTCTTTTTCAGTTACCCCCCATCCACTGAGTCATCCAACTGGAAAACCTGGGAGTCATCTTTCAGGCCCGTTTTCTTCAGCTCCTGTATCCATCTAGTCACCCAATGTGGCCAGTTTCTAACTACAGTTTATTCTCTAGTTTTGGAAATTTTGGCGCTTTCCCTTCTCTTGCTTCCCACCATCATGGCCCGTGTGCAGGTCCTTGCCATCGCTCTCCAATACAAACTCACATCTCCTGCCTCGTTTTTGTTCCTGCAGACCTCTCCTCCAGAGTGCTGCAGCTCAGCCTCACCACACTAACAGGGTCTCTGCCTGGTTGAAGCTCTGTGGTGACGTCTCACTGCATGCAAATCAAAGACCAGGCTGTTTAGAACGGCATACCTGGCTCTCCTGGTGCTTGGTGGCATTTTGATCTTTTCTCACCACTCCCTGACTTCAGCTTAATACTTGAGCAACACTTCTTGCCCTGTCTCTGGACATGCCAGGCCCTTTAGGCTGCTTCCCTTTGTTAACCACCCTGCTTGGACTGCTCCCTTCCCTGCTTGTGCCTCACTAACTCCTGCTCATTCTGAGGTGCCATCTCCTCCCTTCCCGGCTCTCCCAGGATAGGTTAGGTCACTGTTCACGGTGTTCAGTCATCCTTTGGTCTCATCATGCACTTACCATGCTGGATCCTAATCTGTTTACGTGTCCTTCCTCCCAGCAGGAGTCCCAAAATGAGGACTGGAAGATAGGAACTGTGTCCCTCAATTTCAAATTTTTATGCTCATCTTTGCACTTGACATGTGGTAGTTCCTCATGAAGTGTTTAGTAAATGAATGACTGAATTAAAAAACAAGTGAACCTCTGGATGATCCTGGGTTTCCTAAGTACAGGGTTCTGGGGCAGAGCTGGATATCAGCAATTCAAGTCATGGCTGGGGAAGCCACAGTTGAAGATCTTTTCTACTGAGTCCCCAGCCCCTGGGGCCTAGTGTGAGGCTGTCAACCCTGGGTTGTCAGAATGATCTTGGAAATGATTCCTGTGAGCAATTAAAATGTTCTGTGTTATGGGCTCAGTTCTCGTGTGTGTGTGTGGTTTTTTCCCTGCAGAACCCTTTACTATTTTAGAACTGATAGCAATGTTAATATGTTCTTTTTGCATCAAGAACTTCCCTGGTAGGAGATGCTGCAGACGTACATTTTTCTGAGTGTTGTTACACAGTGGCAGACCACTTTCTGTGGATATGGAAAGAACATACGTACTCTGAGACAGACTTTCTTTGAGACGTGAAGTAGAAGGACCTACATGAAAAGCTCCAGGAATCTTAATTTTCTATTTTAAAAAAGTGATGGCTGAACACCAGAAGGCTTAGGGCATTTTAGAACAGTGCTGCCCAATACCGTGGTCACTGGCCACTAAAGCTTAAACTAAGTTAAAATGACATGAAAAATTAAATTCCTTGCTTACATCAACTCAGTTACAAGCCCCCTCGGTAGCCACACGTGGACGTCTCAGGTAGAGAACATTTCCTCCACTGTAGAATGTTCTGTGGGGCAGCAATGTTTTAGGGTATAAGAGCCTTGAGGGGTGCTGTCCCAGTCACTTACCACGGAGGGATTTTTAATAGCTATGGAATAAGAATTCTTACTGGGAACACCATGTAATTATTGTATCATTTTGTGTAGTGTATATAGCATTATGTCGTCTTATCACTTGAGTGTGTCCTGGGTCTTTAAGGACAACGTCTAAACACCAAACGATGTTACGTTGTCTGTCTGGAAATGTTTTCTCATACAATTCATAGGGGAAAGGGAAGAGTTGAGCAAATAGGATTGTTTTTCTCAGTTTCACATTATCATAAAACCTTTAAGAAGAGAAAATGTTGGCCTAGAATTAAGTATTTACATTTCTTGAAGTTGTGAGTGTTTTCTTTGGATGGGAGGGAAACTGATGATTTGTATTGTTGGGTATTATAAAAACACTTTACAAAAATTCCAATCAAAAGACAGGCAAGATCTTCTACTTTCCTTTATTTTCCTGCCCATTTGCCTTACCCAGTTGACTTCCAGTGGCCTGAGGAATTAAAGAAGTAAAAAGAGGTTTAGTTCAACTGGAACCATGCTAGGAAGCTCTAACTATCTTAGAGTACCATGGAACTCCCTAGAATTTGTGTGTGTGTGTGTGTGTGTGTGTGTGTGTGTGTGTGTGTGTGTGAGACTTTTTTCTTTTGGTTTTGGCAGTGCTGGGGTTCACACATGGGGCCTTGAGCGCGCTAGGCAAACATAGACTCTTTCATTATGGAGTAGCTACCTTTTATACTGAATACCTTGGGTGCCAGTACCTCAGAGAGAGGGGAGGGATTGGAACTATCAGAACAAGAGTGACGGCCCCTTGTTGCACACCTCACATACGCAGATAGACTCACCTGCAGTTGCTCCTCATGGGCAGGATGGTGAGTCCATGATTAACAACCCCAGGAGACCACAGGTCTCCCTTCTTGGGTGCCTCTGAAGGCCCTTTCAGAGTCTGCAGCAGGTGGGCGCATCCTTGGGTTACGGAGAGCTATTTGATTTCATATTGCTGGGCTTTTCCTCCAGCCCATTCAGAATGTACCTGGGTAAGTTCATAGGTTTTAAGTTAATTGACAGGGAGGTGGGAGCATGAGGGGGAGATTACCTTCCTCTTTCTCTCTCCTTGTGTGGTGCCCTGGTACGAAGGAACCAAATAGGGGACCTGCGTGTTGGAGCACACTGTGGATAAACTGGTGAGAGAGTGGAAAACAAAGGGTGTTTATTCTAGATAGTAATCACAATGGTTGTTATAGTGTAGGTGGGGAAGATTCCTGACCACCATTGTGCATTTATTTTACCAGTGAAACCTTTTATTTACCTGCGGAACATTAGAATTTCAGAGTTAATTATTTGCAGGCTTTGTTCATGATCTTTCTAAAACTTTCAACTCTGTCTTCTTTGATTATAACAAAAGATGTATTTTATACCCTTCATGTCTTCTTTTGAGAAGAGGTAGGATAGCCTGGTGTTAGGAAATTAGGATCTGAAGCAGATAGACTGAGAATGAAAACTCATGCCCACTCCAAGGACAGGTAGTTTAAAATTCCAAACCTCAATTTTATAGCCTGGAAAAATGAGACTAATAATGCTTACCCCACATGCAAAAGAAGGACACTTTCCATGTGGAACAGAAAAAAACTAAACCAGGTTCACTCATTTTTAGATCTCTAAAAATTAATACGCATGCCGTATTCCTTGATCATGTTGTGATTACATTTGGGTCACATTCAGGTTTTATCCTGCATATATCCTCCGTGTTATGAACTGTTAGGAGGTGAAGCTCAGGGTGAAATCAGTGAGACGATATCAGAACATTATTATTAGGGAATTCATCAGCATATAAAATGGAATATGATCAGAAGGATCCGTTTTAATAGCAAATTCCTTTTAAAGACAAATTGCTGTGTTATCCAAAAGAAAATGCAGAAGTCAAGGGGAATGAAGAAACTAGACCTTTGAAAGGATTAGTCATTAAAAAACAACAGATCCCTTGATTATTTGGATATTTTGCTCTTTTGAGAAATATTTACTTACTGATTTCAACCCAGTCTAAAAGAAACAACGAATCCCTCTTCCAAAGTGCTTTTGAGGATAGACTGCTCAGTTTGATTGTTCATTATTACAGGTTTGTAGAAGTCGGGTTTCATGTGACTCTGAAGCAGAGGAGGGATGAATAATCAAATGTTCCTCTCTGGAACACTCTGCGGTGGTCGTAAAACAAGGAAACGAAGTTCCTTTTTCCTTACTGCCCGTGCTGCTTGGGCCAGCGCTGCTGAAGATGTGCGCTCTCTCGGGGCTGAGCAGGATGTGGTGACCCTCCCTGCGTGCATGCTGGGTTGGTCCCAGAGGTACAGGGGTGATAAGGGGCAGCATCAGCTTGGCAGAAGCAAGCCACCCAGAAGGGGAGAGACACGGGGAAGGTCACCTCAGTGTGACGAGTGTCATGATGGGAAGCTAGGAGATTGCAGAACCCGGTCTCCTGTCCAGGCAAGAAGAGGGGTGGTCAGGCCAAGACCTCCTGGGGAAATCAGCTTGAATGATGAGTAGGACTTATTCAGGTGGTGACCGGGTGAGGGAGAAGGGCACTGCAGGCTGGGGGAACAGTGCTCACCTCACAGAATAGCAAGTGTGAAGCACAGTGCCGAGGGCCACAGGGGCTGTGGTGTACTGGGGGCCATGTGTTCTCTCTGAGGGTGAGAGGGCACAGTGAGACACGGATTTCCCAGGGTCCGTCAGGGAGCTGCGCACGAGTCTGCCGCTCTGGAAAGATGGGCGGCTGCAGGGGTGAATTCGGGAGTTACCCGTATGAAGGTGGCAGTTGGACAGTGTGAAGGTTGGATGCCCAAGAACATTAAGAAAGCTACAAAAGCAGTGGAGAGGATGGAGTTCTAGGGAATGTCAGGCAGAGCTGATGAGCTGGGTGAGAGAAGACACTGCCAGCAAATCTTCTGAAGAGTGGCTTTGAAGGCTTAGTCTGCAGTACCGCAGACGCTGGGAGACATGTATAAGGTTTGCAGGTGAGAGAGCTAACTCCAGGTCACCCTTGGCGTTCAGTGAGGTGGTCAGCACCGTAGGGAGCTTGAAGTGAAGAGATTTACCTAGTCACTGAAGGAAGTGGGGCATGAAATGATCACGGAAAAGTAAAAGAAGTGTGAAGAGATGGTGGAGCCCAGCAGTGATTGGAAACTGTGCCCTTACAGAGGCCCCGGAGTGTTTGGCTCCTCAGAGCGGATGGAGGGCTTCGTCCAATGTGGCAGGAAGTAAGATGTGAAATGTGTGTGTTGTGGGGCGCTGGTAAGAATAGAGAGAGAAATGTGGCCGGAGCTGTGTAAGAGGCCGACTTGAAGGGCTCTGCCTGGTCAAAAAGCAGGTGTGATAGGAAAAGGGTAGAAGGCTGTAGAATGGATTCGATTTTAACACCTTCACATGGGGCTGTCACTTCTATGTTTTGCTGCTGGGTGGCCCTGATTTAATTTTATTGACCAAAAGACCGATAGAAGTGATGAGATCCGTTTGTAGCACTGGTGCTTCAAGCTGGCGGAAGCATGTTAATGGGGAGCAGAAATGGCCGGCAAAATGGAGGACGTGGCCCAGGGAAAACTTTGTAGAAAGGGACCTTCATTTCCCTTGTATTGACACTGGATTATAGGACAGAATGTGTAGAATAAAAAGCTCCTTTGCAGTGTGTAGGAACATGGTAAGCCAGGCATGGTGGCACACACCTGTGATCCCAGTGTGCTCTGGGAGGCTGAGGCAGGAGGGTAGCAAGTTTGAGCCCAGCTTGGGCAGTTTAGGAATTTAGCAAGACCCGCTGTCAAAATTTAAAAAACATAAAGAAATAGAAAAGTCTGGATGTGTATGAAGGCAGTGGCTTAGTCTCAGTGTGTCTCCAGGACTGCGAAGAGAACAACAACAACAAACACGGTAGATAAGCGTGTTTCGATCACTCTCATGTGCTTAAACTGATTTTCTTAGATGTGAAGGCAGCCGTGGGACGGGGACTCCGAGAACAACTCTAGTGCATCTGTTGCTGTTCACTCATTTAAAAATTTAAAAATGGAAAAAATCTGCTTTTGTTCTCTAAGGAGGAAAATGAAGGAAAGCTTTGACAATGAATATAATTTATGATAACGGTTTATATATTTATACTGAATTTTTCAAAGTTATTTCATTGCGTTTGCTATTGGTTTAGTTTGGTGGCTCTGGGTAATCTATTTAAAGTCAAGTTGTGATTTGTTAGTTTCTGTAGAAGGGATGAAAAGGACATGTGTTCTACGTATTTCACTGGGAAAGAGAGTGAATTATTAACAAAGAACTGAAAAGTTCAGTTAGTGTAAGTGTTTTCTAGTGCCGACAGAAGCAATAGATTTATGCTAAATTATATACATCTTCATGCATTCCCACCTAAAATTTTACTTTCAACTTTATATATTTCTGGGTTTTTTTTCCGAGACAGGGTCTCCCTATGTAGTTAGGCTGGCCTCGAACTCACAGTGGTCCTCCTGCCTCATTTTCCCCCAGTGCTGGGATTATGGGTGTGTGCCACCATGCCAGGGTCTTTCTTGTTTTTTTTTAATTTCAAACATCTAAATCTTTTGAGATGAGAAAAAAATCAAAACAAATCACATGAGCATGTATATTCTGGTCTTTCACTCTGCTCCAGGGGGTGAGGATACAAAGATGAATAAAACTTACTCCTTGACCCCAGTGAGCTTGAAACTGAGTTGAAGGAAGAAGACACAAACAGGAAAAGTTAGATAATGATGCGGCTTTACATCGCAGACCATGATGGGACTAATGATAAATGCAGTGTTTAGGCGGCAGTACTCAGAGTTCAGAAGAAAGGGGTCATTTTGGACTGTGACAGTAAAGGAAAGAGAAAACGACTTGAAAATGAAGAGGGGAATGAAAAAATACTTAGGCAGAGAGATTGAAGCTTGCGTGCTACTGAAACCTTGTTCTACAACTTCTGTCTTACCTTTGCCTCAGTTTCCCAATCTGTAGAAGGCGTTGATGTTGTGTTACCTCCCAGACTGCTGGAAGATGTGTTGATTGCAAAACCTTTTGCAAGAAAAGGCCCTTTGTAAGAAATGGGAGTTAAAATTTGCACAGCTTGCGAAGGTTTTAAATTACTAGGGTATTATTTCTGTTGTTCAGATTTACCAAATAAGAGTAAAAGAATTCCCATACTGCAAAAATTTGCCCCTTTTTCCCCCAATAAGGAGAGATTCATAAAATTCTAAAGAAATTTTGAGCAGCCTATGTATTAGACAAACAAATATACTTCTCTGACGAAATTGTTTCTGTGCCTGTGCACCCTTTTTTACTTACTTCCTTTAGAAATGAGCATGACTGATAAGGAAGCAAGGGCTGGGGATGTAGCTCAGTGGGAGAATGCTTGGCTGGCATGTGTGTAAAACAGGAAGAGCCAGAGTCAAACTTAGGAAGAAAATATTTTATAACGTCACCTGCTAACCTGTTCTCTAAAGGAAGTTCAGTGGAAATTGCAGGTTGGCTAATGATCTGTTAGGGTGAACCCCACCTGGCATCCACACTTGGGAGGTCATGGCCTCAGAGTTTACAGGTTTCCTGGATGTAAGGAAATAGGTGTCAGTCATTTCGACCTTATTGCTAATTGCTTTGGGAATATGAATGATATTCATTAGGCACAGAAGCTTGTACCAACACTCTGTAATCAATGTGACTCTTCCTTAAACAGTCAGTGGCCCTTCAGCATCTCTGTACTCCCTGTTCCTCAACTGTCAAAGGCATAATATCCAGGGCCCTGGGGCTCCCAGTGATGAAAACTGGGTCAGAGAACCCAGCCTTAAATCCACCGAGAGTACTTCTCTGTCTGGTTTTTCTGCCAGCTCTGTGCCTTCTGTAAAGTGGCACTGAGATGTACAAGACTGGAGAGTTCTGAAACAAATATTTTGGTGAGTAGGGAAATGTTTTCCTTAGTAGATCCACTTCCCTGCATATTCCATTGCTTCTGGAACTGGCAGGGCTTTTTCCTACTCAGGGAGATTGCAGATCTAGAAGCAAAGGTGAGAACAGTAAGAAAAGAGAAGAGAGGAAGGTAAAGAAAAGCCTTATTTACAATTGCAGAGAAGGGCCATATGTCTAGCCCTGCCCCAATTCAAGCATGGGACTCTGGGTCCTCAGAGGACACACCCCATGAAAACCAAGTGGGAGATGCTCTGGTATTAGAAGTGTGTGTGTGTGTGTGTGTGTGTGTGTGTGTGTGTGTGTGTGTGTATGAGAGAGAGAGACGTTAGCCCCGATGTCACTGCCGCTGAGCTCACTGTGACATCAGAAGGCACACCCCATTGCCTTGGTGTAGCTGTCCACTCTCCACTCTCCTCCTGGGACTTCCCTGTTTTCAACACCCAGCATGGTGCCTGGCACACAGTAAGTGCTTGATACATGTTTGCTGGATGAGTAACTGGAGGAATGAGTGCTGGGGCCAACTCCCTCCTCTGGTCCCGGGTGGAGGATCTGCCATTGGGAACGTGGCTGCTCAGAGAAGATGTGTGTCCTGTTTATGACTCGCAACAGCCACATCTGGGGTCATCAGAGGAACCTGGTGAAATGGGATGCAGTGTTAGATTGTTTCCAGGGACAGCGAAGCAGCCTGTGAGCCCGAACACATGGAGCGGCGCTGTTTGTTCTGGATGCGCCCTCCCACGTGGCCTGTGGGCTCCTGGGCCTGCTGGCAGGCTCTGACCTGACCGGAGGTCAGGACACTCACAGCCCACCCTTCGCCACTTCCCCAGATGACCCCTAGTTATGAGGAAAAGAGCCTCAGGCCTCCCCGTGTTCCCCGAAGGGGGAAGGCACCGCACCCGTCTGCTCTCTGGCTGCTTCCTGCCCTCAGCCGGGTCCTCTGCTGCAAGCCTGAGACTAGAGGCGCTGCTGGGCAGGATGGTTAGGACGGTCTGTAAAGGCCGAACCGGCTCTGGATGCTGCTGCTTAGTAGGCATGATGCTTGTGAAATGGCACAGGAGGAACAACTCGGCCAGGGGTCAGCAGATTTAAGGACGATGTGCCCTTTGGCAACTCATGTGACTGTCTGTAGGTATTTCTCATCTGTAAAAATAGGGCTGGTGCTAATGACTTCCTCTCTTACCAGACTGGGGAACAAAAACAGCCTGATAGCTGGAGTGTGCCTTGGAAATTTTACTATTTTGGGAGTAAATTTTATTTATTTAGTTTTAAGCGTACAAGAGGAAGATGTTTGATTATAAATGGTGATGTTTCACTCCTAAAATTGATTAAAATGTTTTACCACCTTTGAAAACAACATGTTGTGTTTTGATTATTGGCATCCGAAACAGTTGACAATAATCGGTATATATGGGAAATTGTTGGAAAGTTGTTCATTAAGGAATGTCTTTATTCATTATTCATTTATTCAAAAAATGCCCAGAAGCCTATCTGGTATGTACCAGGCACTGGGAAACACTAGTCCCCCACTTCCTTTCTATGTCCATGCTGTGTGCTTGGTCCCACAGTTCCCGGCTTTGCAAGTCTGCTTTACTCTCTTTATCCTGGAGATGCAGCTAAGGGTGGTTCTCAGCACGCAGCCTGCCTGAGGATCAGTTGGAGGTTGATTACACAGGTATGGCCCCTCCCAGGGCTTCTGACTGTGCGCATTTCTAATAGGTTTGCAGGGGCTGGTGCTGGCCTGAGGATCCCACTTTGACAACCACTGCATTAGCGACACCTTTTTTAGATGAAGGGCCTTGGAAGCTGTTCTGAGAAACCAGTGTGATTTCATTTGGTTACTGTGAGTTGTGGTCAGTGATCCTGGTTCCCTTTTTGCTTTGCTTTAGAAATTCAGATTCAATTTATAGCTGAAATTTAATGAAATTTAAACTGTTTGCCTTTTAATTGACCCAGCCTTGATCCATTTTCTCCGTTCTGATTTCACGTTTGTCCACTGCAGTTTTATTACATAAATTCCTATAAAGTGACTATTCCTGTAAAGTTTTGTGGAATATAGTATATACTGATAAATATGATTTCAGTCAGCATTCTTTCTTGAGTACTTGGCTTTCAAATGAACTCTCTAAACCATTGTGTGTTTTGGACTGTTTAATGCATTGGCTATGGGAGTAGTTTCCCCAGAAGTTGGATTATTAATAGCAACTAACCAAAGGATTGGGAAGAAAAAAATGGTAAGACAATGAGATAAAGTTCTGAGTAAGAACCATATAATATTTAAAATTAACCAGTGTACAGATCATATGATCTACAGGCAGAAATATATATATGTGTGTGCGTGTATATATATATGTATATAATCCAAAATTCAAAATTATTCAAAATCTGAAACACTTTGAGCATCAGCATGACACCACAAGTGGAAAATCTCACACCCGGCCTTCTGGTATAGGTCACGGTCAAATTGCTGATCCACTAAAAACATAACATAAAATTACCTTAAGGCTATGTGTGTAAGATGTATATGAAACACAAATGAACTATGTTTAGACTTGAGTCCTATTCCCAAGATACTCATTATGAATATGCTAATATTTTAAAACCCGAAAAAATACAAAATCTGAACACTTCTAGTCCCCAGGATTTCAGATCTCTGTGAGAGAGACAGAGAGAGAGAGAGAGAGAGAGAGAGAGAGAGAGAGAAGAGAGAGAGACCCCTAATATATAGAATGAAACTATTCACCTTCTTTGATTGTTGAAGGAAGAGAGAAGGGATAGAGTGGTGGTGAGAACAGTGAAGAAACTAATTCAGTGACGCTAAACTTTAGTGGGCATATGTGACCTTAGGAGTTTGTTACATGGGATGCTGGTTTTTGAGTCCTGGAGGTGGGGCCTGTGTCTGCAATAAGCACAACAGGAGATTCTGGCCCTGGGGAGCCAGCAGAAGTTCTGGCTGTTCTTCCTCCCTTAGCACAAGAGGAAATGGGGAGAGAAATGAAAGGCTGAGGCTGTGCTGAAAATCTGCTCCAAGTCTTCATCCATTTTAGGGTGAGGATTCTGTTCAGATTTTCTGCAGCTCTTCCTGGAAGCAGGTAGTGTAATGGACATGATATCATTCATGTTACTAGGTTTTAGATGCAAAAAGTCCTCGGGATGTTAGATATTTGTACTTGCAGGCTGTCAATGACACCTGCTGCTGTTGGTGTGAACTGGTCGCTGGGCTGGGCTGAGATAGCAGACAGTACTTTTTGCAAGAAGTTACCATGCACAGCCCACAATTAAGCTGTGGAAAATTAGGGTTCACCTCATTTAGGGAGGAGTATGTGGATAAATTACTTGGAATCCTTATGCCAGGGAGATTTGTCTCTCTTCCCTGTTTATTTATTCAGTAATTTATTTATATCAGTGTGAATTTATGGTTATTTATTTCATACTTCAGGTTATAATTCAGCACCACATTATTTTGTTGCCCAAATAGTTCTAGCTTTGACTTTACGGAGTTTTAAAAAATCAGCTCATATGTCCTTTTGTGGCACACTCCTCCCCCCATCGTTGTGGGTTGTGGGAGTGTTGTGTTTTGGGGTTTTAAAAAAAACACTTCCTTATGATTTCTGGCACTAAGGGATGCTTCAAGCTCACTTTATGTATTTCTTCCCCATCACTAGAATCAATCATTGCTCCGAGGAACCCTGGTTTCTTTTATTGGAGGCTGATATTAGAAACCAAGTTTGGGGCACGGGGTGTTACTGTTGCTATTGGGTTGTGAGTTTTTTCAGCTGACAGTGTAAAGAAGTGAATGCAAGTGCACTAACCGTTCTCTATATACAAGTCTATAAATATTCCTGTATTCATCCGTATCTATATTGTGTTAAACTGAGTTCGTGCTGATGTCTCCGACTCCAGTGCAGTGCTACATAGATCATTTAACCCCCTTTCCCTTGCTTTTCTGCAAACTCCAACTCCAGCAGGAAAAACTGACTTCCACCATCCACTTACACGGGTCATGGCTTCACAGTTGTTAACTGGTCCCCTCACCCTACGAGAAGCACTTTTCACAGCTACCGTCCAGTACTTATTGAAGTTCCTTTTGGCCTTCAGTCTCAGATTCTCTGCTCATTTCCAAAGTGACCGAAGCCAGCGCCTTTTCTCTCCCTCCTTTTAGTGAGTTTTCCACACATTCTAATGCAGTTGATTGATTCTCCTGTTGCCATCTGCCTTCCGTATTCTACCCCAGGGTTTCTTGATGCCCTGAATTTTATTTTAATTGCATACACTCAAGTTCACTGTGCTGTCAAACTTCTGTAGCTTTTAACAAATCTTAGTGTTCCCTATCTACTGTCATATCATTCAGAATAGTTTCACTGACCTAAAAATAAGAGCATCCCCTGTGCCAGTGGCCTCACTCCTCATTCCACTTAACAGTCCTGTTGAGTCCTTTCAGCTGGTTTCCTCTGACACTGGCTCTTGTTCTCGTTCCAGCTATGTTTAGAAGCTAGTCTGCTGTCAGACCATCACCGGGCTACAGCTGTGGTTGTGAAACTAGTTCCCAAGAACAGGCAAATGTTAATTTAGTAGGAAGTCAGAGAATGAGACATGTGAGCTTTATAAAGCCATGCCGTGTGGCAAATATTAATTAACCAGGTTTATAAAATCCAGAAATGCAATAAGATTCTGTTTACAGGGTGGTGTTAATGGTACTTGAGGTCTTAAAATCCAGACCCGCTCAACTTGCCGCCAGCTTATTACATCACTTACCTCCAGGCAGCTGTGCCTGCAGCAGGGATAATGTGCTGCGCCTTTCTTCATTCAGAAGGCGGACGTGAGATAAATGAGAAAAAAAGTTAGAAGCATCTTGGGTTACCTGGCGAAGCTGTGGAACCCTCCGTACTCCTCGCTCTTCTGCTGATTCTCCTTTGTCTGTTCTCCTGACAGTGCTTTGGTCCTTGGCCTTCGCCCTTTAGCTGTACAGTCTCTCCTTGGGGGCAACTGTCTGAGGTTTCCATTGCTCCCGTATGAAAGACTTACAGCCCTGTCTCCAGCCTAGCTTTATTTTTAAGTTTCAGACTTCACCTTTGTTTTTTTTTGTCCAACTTTCTACCTGAATGTCTCCCTACAAAATCAGTATTTTTAAAAACCAGAGGCATGCCAGGCCCACTGACCTTCTAGATTCCCTGACTTCTTCCAGGATAAATCTTATAGACTGCCAGATCCTGAAGCCCCTTTGGGGCTTTCCATCACCTCTAATCCTTAGAGACACCAAGTCCTGCCAAGTTCCTTTTGTAATGCTCACCTCGTCTCCTCCACCACACAGCTGGACTATCGAAATGGCCTCTACATTGTACCTGGGACCCACAGTCCATTCTGCCCCTCTTGTACTTGTCCTCCAACCTCTTTTGGGGCTGTTGTTAGTCTAATTTTTTGATGTAAAATTTTCAGCTCTTGGTATCCAAAACCGTTTGCCTAACATTTCTAAATTTATCTTCCAATTCAATTATATTACATATAGTTTGATATACTAACTATTCTTCGCTTTGTCTGTAATGTTCTCTGTTTCACCATCTTGGCAGGATAAGTTCTAGAGGCATAATTAAACTACCAATGGGGATACATATGGGAATTAGCTAGTATGGGGAGACCCTTTAGTAGTCCTGCCACAGCTGGGGTGGGTGTTGCGAGGAAGTCCACCTGCTGTCTCTCATCCTCCAGGCCCAGGGGCTCTTTCAAAGCTCTTATTCTTCTCCACCTCTGAAGCATTTATCCTCTCCCTCCCTTTGAAGCTGCTGCTTTTCCATGTCCCATGACACTAATCTTGACGGAGTTGCCTCTCCTCTCAGATTGTGTTCTCTGATTCTTCTTTCTTGCCCTCAGTGAGTTTGCTTTTTCTTTTCTTTCTTTCCAGAAAAAGTTTCTTGGCTCTTAACAACTACCACTTGAGAAAGATTCCCAAATAATTACTGCAGCCCTATTTTCGCCCCACAATTTGCCTTTATTTCCAGCTTCTTGCCAAATGCTTCTATTTGGGTCCTTTTGTGTCCAAATTTAAACTCATTTCCTTCCTTCTGAAGCATGTTCTTTCCCTCTGAGTTCCTTGGCTGATTAATGGCTGGAGAGATTGGCAGATTTTTTTTTCTGTAAAGCACAGATAGTAAATGTTTTTTGCCTTTGTGGTCCACGAGGTCTCTGTCACAACTACAGTCGTGTCGCCATGTTGGGAATATGCTTTGACAAATCTGTTGTGAAGCCATTTTGTTGCAGAATGTTAGAGTGTGCCGACACAGACCTAGGTGGCCGTGGTCAGTCATTTCACACAGCCTCCTGATACAATCTGGACACTCGGTGTATGTGACATATATGAGGCTGCCGCCAGAACCACACGGCCTACTCCTTCCTTTCTTTCTTTCTTGTTTTTTTTTTTTTGGTGGTGGGGATCGAACTCAGGGCCTTGTACTTGCAAGGCAAGCACTCTAACCACTGAGCTAAATCCCCAGCCTGGCCTACTCTTATAGTAAACTATTTTTGTAATAAGTAGAAGGAGTATACTCTAAAAGAATGATAAAGGTATGCTAAGCCAGTAACGTAGTTGTTGAGTGTCACCAAGCATTATGTACAGTACATAATTGCATATGCTATACTTTTATATGACTGGTAGCGCAGTGGAACCCCCACATTGCCGCGAGCTTGTTACCTTGCTCTGTGTACGACTATATGTGTCTCTGCCTTTAGAACAAAGGCAGGCATAGATCATATGTAAATGAAAAAGGATGCAACTGTGTTTCAGTAAAACTTGACCTACAGACAAAGGCCTTTGGACCAAAGTTTACTGACTCCTGTTCTGGGTCTCCCAGGCCTAAAATTCAATACTCCTTTGACCTTTCTGCTACTTCTGTTTGCTGTAGCAGATGCTTTTTAATTTCCGTTTATTTCACTCTTCTAAAACCTTTCATGTTTCTAGAATGCAGTTGTCTCCTTATTCGTCGGTCTGGTAGACAAAACACTCTTTTTACATCCCAGTCTGCATCATTTCCCATTGTGAGAGCCTCCAGGGCTGCCCCTCAGCCTGTCCTGGGGTTGGCCTCTCTGGCTCGGCTCCTCCCACTCCCTGTGTAGCCTCCAGCCTTCCCTCTGCTCTGTGTGATCTCCCAGCCTCCGAGCTCTGTTCCCATGTGCTCTGATCCTGGCTCCCTCTTCGCTGACTCAGAGCGGTCTTGCCTTCCATGCGCGGAGTTTGCCTGCAGGCCACAGTGCCGCTGCGGCTTCCCAGTTAAAGCTTTGCTGGAGCCCACGATGATGCCTTCCTCCAACTCACCTAGTCAGCTGGGGCTGCTCCGGGTTGCGATTGCCTCTTGGTGGGTACCTCCCTCACCTCTGAATTGCAAGAAGCTGTTGAGGTCAGATGTTCACCCACATGGATAAGGATCACACATCTAGTTCTTCATCTCACCTCCTGCCTCAGCTATCCCAGAAATAGTCCTCAGCCCTGCACAGTCCATCACTTACAGAGTCCAGCTGCGGCTGCCTGCTGTGAGCTCCCTCTAACCTCTCCCCTGCGTCCCTTCTGTGGCTCACTTAGCGTGAGTCTCACTCCTTCACCGAGAGCATCGGAACTCCCCTCCAACACGTGTTCTCACCGTCTGTCAGCTCCTAACCCAGTGTCCTGCTTGTGGGGAATCTGAGGCGGAGGTGGTGTGGTGCTGATTGAAGATCCTCAAGCTCCGCACTGCTCTGGGATAGGGGTCCGCAGCCCAGTGCATCGTGAGGGCTTTATTGATCTCCATCGCTTTCCTGTCCAGCCCTGTTCTGATCTGTGTCATTTACACAGCCATCTTTCACCATACGGATAACTCCTCTGTGTGTTCTCGTGTGCCCATCCTTCCCCCACACGTGAGAAACTGCTCTCTGAATTTGTTGGCCTGGCACAAATGTCCCTTCCTTTGTGGCATTTTTGTCTCTTCATCCCCCCCCCAGCAGGAGTGAAGGTGAAGGAATCACTGGGAGACACTCTTGGGCTTGGCGTGGATTCTGACGCCCTCAGATGAAGAGTATTCTGAAGATGAGCTAGAGCTCGTGAGCATTGAGCACATGCCCATAAAACATCTCGAAATGTTTATTATACTAAATATGCAGTTTGACTTCTTACTTTGGGTTTTTGCTAGAGCTTTTACCGTCTTCTTCCAGTAGAAATGGAAGAAAGAATCAACAGTGTAGAATTATTTAGGGTTTATTTGCATTCTATTTTTTTAAACCTGACATCTTCAGTTTAAAATGTAGTAGGAAAAGGAGAGGTGGGTATCCAAAAGCATGTTAGGATGGGGGTAGGGCAAGAAAGAACAGTTATTTCATTGCAAATATTTGGGAGACCTCTATTGTACTTTACATCAGTAGCAAGACTTACTAGAGTTTCCACTCCCTGCTATTCCTCCTTTCTTGTGGGTTTCCCCGAAGAGAAGGGGGCTCAACTCGGGGCTGACAGTGCTCCCCAGAAAGCCCACAGAGGTGGTGGGAAAGGGAGCGGCCCTGAGGGCACCGAGCAGGAAGGAACATGGGTACCTGTCTTTCCTCCAGCCAGGCTTGCATGGACACCCGCCCTTTTCCTTCAATGCCTGCTCCTAGAGAGGAAAGTGTAAGCTTCATTTCTGGAAGGACCCACTCAGCAGAAGACGAAGGGATGAACTCCTGCAGAAAGTGTTCTTTGCTGTGGGGATGCACGGTATGGAGGACGCACACAGCAGGGCTCCCGTTTCACCTCGGGACCTGCTCCGGTGCGAGCTCTTTAGCGCAGGTGTCGCTGTGTAAAAGAAAGTGCCTTCCTAGTTCCGGAGGACAGAGTTTGACTCAGCCTGGCGCTATTCCCAGAGTCCTTGTTGGTGTCCAGGGTGGGCAGTTGACTTCTTCAGTAGGACTTGGCCCATTTGGTGATCCCTCAGAGCAGCCCTTTAAAAGCTGCAGACCTCCTGATGGGCCGGGCACTCCCTTAAAAGCCTCCCTCCTCATTCACGGGCCTCAGTGGACCTTCTGCTGCAGAATTCAATAGCCTGCGCGAGATTACGGGAGGAGTTGGAGCAGAGTGACTTGAAGAACTTAATGTGTTTGCTATTTAATTTATGTTTTCAGTCTCTCAGGTCCAGAGTCAAAGCTACAGACACACACACACACACACACACACACGCACACACACACACCCCAGCATACCAGAGGTCATTCGTACCTTTAATTCTCTCTGTGGCAGAGGAAAAATGTTTTAGTCCTCAGAAGCATCCTCCAGTCTTGATTCTTCCTGACCTTTTCTTATGGGCAGAGGAACTTTGAAAAATTAATTATTGTAAAAGAATTTTACTTTTACCAGAAGATACATTTTTCATGCTAGCGCATAGAGGGAATGGGCTTTGACGTGGAATAACTCTAAGTTCAAATTTCTAGTGACTTTGAGGACAGGTTTAACTGGGGTGGGGAGTAGTTAGTGTGAGTCTTCAGTATGGATTTTAGAAGCAGGTTTGCTAATAGCCTTCAGATGTCTCCACACGCTCCATGGAGTTCAGAAATTCCTGCCTTGGACTCTTAGAACACTGCATTAGCTACGAAAGGGACTTGGCGGCTTCATCTACCTCTCGGGTTTTGAATGCAGAAGCCAGGTGACCTGTCCAAGTGGCGGGCCGTGCTAGGGCTGTGACACAGCTTGACACTCTTTCCTGTCTGTTTCCTCAGCTCACATGGCAACCAGAATTAGCAAGACAGGGACGCATGAAGGACTTAGTGCTAATGAAGGAAACATTCTTTCATTTTAAACCAGTCAGATTTCATAAGCCTCACTTTTCCATTCAGTTTCTGCCATCACCGTTTTCCGGTGGTTTTTAATCTGAGATATTTCTCAGTGTGCTTTTCACACCTAACACCGAGCCTGAGTGTGAAGAGTGATGAGAGCAGAAAGTCGGCAGGGACGTGTTTGGCTCATCCACCCCCTTTCCTCTCCAGCCCTTCCCACTGGAAGGACTCGCGATGCCTCTGCAGCATCCGGGAAGCTGACTAATGGGACCTGAACTGCCTGCCACGTTTCCCAGGCCCCAGCACTAGCTTAGCAATCCTGCTTTGCACCCCCTTCAGGAGCCATCGAGTGACACCATCAGGCTGGCGCTACCCCACTGGCCTGGGCAGTGAGCAGGCCAGGCTAGAACATGGGGGCTGGCAGTCGGTGGGGAGCAGCCTCGGGTGCTAAGGGTGTGAGTCCCCCCCAGGCTCACGGGGAGGTGTTGATGTGATGACCTCACGTGCCAGATGCCAGAAGGGAGCAGACAGAGCTGTGGCCAGTGCAGTCCCAGCACCTGTGGGATCCTTCCAGCATCGGAGTCTTGGCCTGGCCTTGACTACCTGTGTGGTTTTGTCCAATTCTGAAACCTCCCCGAGGCCTCCACTTTTTCCGTCTGTACAATGGGAATGGTGACCCTCACTGTGCAGGTGAGAGTGAGTATGCCCAGCACTCAGCAGGCCCCTCATGTTGTTGGAGTTTGAGGGATGAAGCGTTATTTTTATTACTGAAGAACATGACCGTGCATCCCCTTATGGGTTATTGGTATGATCATGTAAGAATCACTTTCCTCTTGGAATTTGAAACTGGTGGTTTCAGCTGGAAGAGAATCATGAAATGCTTTGTCGTATTTTTAGGTTTCTTTGTCATGTACGCCTAGTGTAAGACTTAGAAGAGCAATAGAAAGGTCTACCTAGCCAAGAATTTAAACTTGTTGACTTTTTATTACAGAGGTCTGTTCAAGGCCCATAGAGTCTACCTTTGCCCAGATACAGGATTTTATTTTTCCTTTTAATGCTGGCTTCCTCTGCTTACTCCAGGCTGAGGTGAATATTGAATAGCTAGAAGTTTCCTGTCTGTGATCAATTCTAATGCTTTTTGTGAAGGGAAATGGTTGTAAATTATTACCAGTTAATTAAATGAGTGCTTCTGCGTGCAGCCCGGTGTGCAGGCTTTTATCCAAGCCTGTTTAGAATCACGGCACATTAGAGCTAGAGGGTTTTTTAGAAAACACCTTCTTTTCCTGGATCAGGAGATGAGCGGGGATGTGACTGGCTCATCTTCTGCAGAGGGATGTGAAGGCAAAGCAAACAGTGGCCAGGAACGGCAGGGTCCTGGAGCATGTAGGCACATGAAGTTGACCAAGTACAGTCTCTGCACAGTGGGCCCTCACAGGCCACACACCACTGACGTTTCTTGGCACCATCCTGGAGCGCTTTTATTTGTTTTTTACAGAGTGCCGTCATATAATAATTTGTCCTGTAGTAAATATTACTCCTGTTTTATAGGTGAGAAATAGAGGTGGTAGAATCACCTTACTGTTCAGCTCTTTAGAGCAAGTCAGAAGATACTTGCCGGGTGGGTAGTTCATTCAGGGAATTCTGCCGGCTGCCTTGGGGAACACAGTGTCAGATGCTGCTGGGATCCTCCTTACTGCAAAATGAGATAGAAATATATGAAAATTTAGCTAACTGTTCAAGGGTATCGATAAGCATTTAGGTAGTAGTTGAGACAGGAGTTTTGAGACTGGAGACGTCAGTGTGGATGCCCAGACCTCTCCGGCCTCCAGCCCCTTCCTGCAGCTCCCAGGCTGTGTCCCCCTCAGGGGTGCTTGGTGGCCCGGCCCACCTGTAGTCCCAGGGAGCTACTCTCCGAAATCTCGAGCTTTCGGCAGTGATGCAGACCATAGAGTCATTTAATGCAGACGTGAAGGAGTGGATAGATAGGAGAAGTGAGAGAGGGGACTTTCTAAACAGACACTGCTGGAGCAAAGGTGTGGCCCTGCAAGAGAGGGAGGAGACCGGTCCAACTAGATGAGCAGGTTCCCAGCATGGAATTAGGAAGAAGGGCTTTGAGTGGATGAGTGGGAGGCAGCTGAAGGGGAGCCCTAAGGGACCCTGAAAGCCTCACGGAGCAGTGTGTTATTCCGGAGGCCCAAGAAGCCGCCAGAGGCCTTGATGAGGGGAAGATGAGAGTGACATTTTCTAAAGGGTACTTGGGGGCCAGGCGTGATTCTTTTGGGTTAGTTTGAGAGAGTGTGTTGCAGGACTGGAGGCCAAGGGCTGAGTGAGGGAGTCCTGCAGGGACAGCGTCCTCTAGGAGGCAGGGAATGGAAAGACACAAACCCTCAGGGTGTGCTGGGGCCCAGTGGCTGCGGGATTGTTAGCCTGGGCAGTGTGATCTGGTGCTGGCAGCTGGAGGCTGTAGGAGGAAAATGTGAAATTAAAGCCCTTTGAAGTTGGAATCCAGTGCTCAGAGAGCATCCAGCTATGGATCCCAGGTGATGGTCCTCCTCTGCCTGTGTCAGCAATCCAAAGAACTTTTAAAAGCAGCAGATGGTCCTCTTCCTTCTCCAGAAAAGTCAAAATCAGGAGAGTGATGGTGGGGCCCATGCCACAGAGAGGCTGAATGGTTTGCCCAGAGTGAGAAATCAGATAGGAAAGAGTTAGCGCTAGAACCCAGGTCTCCTCTGGCATTGCTGTCACCCAGCACATGTGGAGAATAAGCTCAGACAGGGAGGTGTAGTATTGGAGGCAGTGTCGATCTGTGTGGGCACAACATTGGTTCTTCCTCTGGGCGAAGGTTGCTTGAGATTAGGACTCAAGGGACAGATTACTGTAAAGATGCACTTTAGGAGTCATCCGGCCATGAAGCACTTTCCCCAGGGGCTGCTGCAAACCAGTCACAGGGTTGAGCTTCAGGGACTTAGAGTACAGAATTTGAAGGACCCAGAGGCTGAAGCCATGTGAAAGGACAGGTTTTCTGATAGGTAAAAGAGCAACAGGCAAAAGGCTACCTTGAGGGTAATTATTTTGGTCAGGGGAAGGATGAAGACAGGTCACTTCCATCAGGCAGATCACAAAGGTTCCCCCTCCTTTAAAAAAAAAAATTGAGGTATGGGTTGGGGATTTAGGATCAAGTGGTACAGCGTTTGCTTTGCAAGCGCAAGGCCCCGAGTTTGATCCCCAGCACCCCCAAAAAAGAAAATAGACCCCTCTCCCCATATATAAAAATCAACTCCAAATAGATCAAAGACTTAAATGTAAGACCTGAAATTTTGAAGCTAGTAGACTCAAATATACAGGAAACACTTCAGGACATTGATGTGGGCAAGGAGTTTTGGGGTATGACCCCCAAAACACAGGCAACAAAAGCAGAACTTGAGACATACAATTAAAACGCTTCTGTACAGCAAGTGAAACAAAAGAGCAAAAAACAGCATACAGAATGGGAGAAAATATTTGCAAACTATTTAATTGACAGGAGATTAATTTCTAGAATATGTAAGGAATGCAAACAACGGCAAAAAAGAAAGAAACCAAAGAATTTGATTTTCAAAATCAGTCAATGATCTGAATAGACATTTCTCAAAAAAAGATATGAGAAAAATGCTCAGCAGCACTCATCATCCAGGAAATACACATCAGAACCCCAGCATCTCACCCCATTTTGAATGGCTATTATTTTTTTTTCCTGACTTAAAGATACCAGTTTATTAGACATAGTGAATGATTCAAAATATCTGATACTCCTTAGCCAACATTTCCTACTTCTCCATTACAAAATACTGGGTACCCTGAATATAGTTAATTTACTGTCTTCATTCCTTTTCTCCTGTACCTAGAATTAAAGACGTTTCCCCATTTAGTATGCATTTCACATTCACAGAAGGCTTTGTGGAGAGAGGGTAATAGGGCTTACAACTGCCCCCCTGAGCCAAAGGCACTTCATGTTAAAAGATAAAGCACAGTAGAGTCACCCCACAGACATTCCTGTACGTTCAGAGCCTTGAACTTTAGCATACCGTCACTGGCCCATGTGGGATTCATCCTAACAGTGTAAAAGACACTGATTTCCTTGGAAAAACAAAGTGCGGTATGACTATAAAGGACTCAGCCCTCCACCCTTTTCTGAAAAATAATACATAAGAGAACTTTTACTTTACATGATTAGTATCACCCATGCTCCACACATGGAAAAAAATAGCTAAAAAATAATCTGTGATAAATTCCCACTATGCAGTCACGATAGAATCTGATACCGCTCTTAGAATCTGTAAGTCAAAAAGAACCTCAAAAATGATGTTGTCCCCATCTTCTCATTTGACAGATGGGAAACTATCAGAGACAGGTGATGTGCTGGACCCTGGGTCTAACCTGGTGGCAGAGCCTGGACAGGCACTCTGAAGAGCCTTGTTCAAGGTTCTCTGGTCTCCCATTTCTCTTTAAAAGGTTCATAAAAGTAGAACATGGCGATGATCTCTGCACTACACAATAAAGCGCATGCACTGGCACAGGTCGGTGATTTGGTCTCGCGAGACCGTTCCTTTGGCCATTAGGCAGATATGTAACCCACCTCAGGGTGGGACTTCTTTGCAAAAGATTGTTCAGTGTTCTGAAGAAAGCCGAGTACAGGTTAAAGACAACTTCTTGGAATTGCAAATGCTTTTCTCGACGGTCAGTCCGTGGTGGGCAAGTGGCTGGCTGCGCAGCGGAATCCCAGATTCGATGCAGAGCTATAGGGTGTGTTCTGGCTTCGAGCAGCACAGCGATACCTATAACAATAGGATTTATGACACACGTACGATCCACCTTTCTTCACCTGGTCTTTCCCAGAAGGGGGCCTTTCAGGCCCAAAAGGCGTGGTAGGGGTTACCACGAAAAAGGCATGGTAGCCTTGGTGCTGGGTGTGCAGACACCATCTTCCATGGGAGGAAAAAGGGAGAGCTCCTTTCCTGGCAGCGCGGTAGAAAAGAAAGAGGCTGAATGGCTATTATTTTTAAAATCCAAAATAGCAGACGCTTGTGACATTTTAGAGGAAGGGGAACACCCGTACACTGCTGATGGGAATGTAAATTAGTACAGTACAACCATTACGGAAGACTGTGTGGCGGTTCCTCAGAAATCGAGGGGTAGAACTACCATATGGTGCAGCAGTCCTACTCGTGGTTTATATCTAAAGAAAATGAAATCAGTGTGCGGATGAGCCATCTGCATTCATGTGTCTTGTAGTGCTCTCTCCAGGAGCCAAGATGTGGGATCAACCTCAGTGCTCATCTGTGGATAAATGAGTAAAGCAAATGTTGCATTCAGTGGAATACTGAATATTATTCAGCCACAAAAAAGAATTTGCCGCAACATGGATGGAACTGGAGGACACTGTGCTGAGTGAAATAAGGCACAGAAAAACAAATAACGCACGTTCTCATTTATATGTAGAGGTAAATTGGGCTTAAAGAAATGGATAGAATTTTAGTTTCCAGAGCCTAGAGGGCAGGGAGAGGATGGTTCACAAGTACAGGTGTGCAATTGGACAGCAGAAATAACTCCCAATGTAGTATGGGATAACTATGGTTGGCAATAACCAATTGAATATTTCAGAATAGCTAGTAGAGTGAGTTTTGGATGTTCCCAGCACAAAGGAATGACATAAGCTTGAGGCAGTAGGCATGCCAATTACCCTGATCTGATCATTGCACAGTGTATGCTTGTCTTAACGCACAGTACTGTGTCCTATAAATATGCACAGTTATTATCTATCGATTAAAATATGTTAACAAAAATATAACACAAAAAACAGTGTAAAATTATCATATGCTAAAAAGTAAAGAAAATTCGAACATCTTAATTTTCTTTGAAAGGAACCCCATGGCAGTTAATCTCCATTCCCGTTTTCCCTTAGGTCTAGAGCCACCACTCATTTTCTTTCTTTCTGTCACTGTAGATTTGCCTAACCTGAGCATTTCATATAGATGGAATCATAATATGGGGTCTTCTGTGACTGGCTTCTTTCGTTTAGCATAATGTTTTTCAAGATTCAATCAAGTTTTAGCATGTATCAGCATTTTATTGATGAATACTATTTCACTATATTGCTATATTGCAATTTTTTTGAGACACGGTCTTACTGTTTCAGGCTGGCCTTGAACTCAGTATGTAGCCCCCAGGCTGGCCTCAAACTTGTAGCTGTTCTCCTGCCTCAGCCTCCTGAGTGCTGGGATTATGGGTGTGGACCAGCATGCCCAGCGATATATCAGTTTAATCCTTTAGTCGATTGATGTGCATTTCACATTATTTCTGTATTTTGGGCGTTATGAATAGTGGTGCTATGAACAGTTTTGTATAAATTCCTGTATGAATAGGTACTATTTTTAGTTCTTTTAGTTGTACTTGGGGTGGAAATGCTGGGGCCATGTTCTAATTCTATGTTTAGCATTTTGAGGTACTGTCAAACTGTTGGTGGGGATATAAAATGACCATGTTATATCCCCACCAACAGTACACAAGAGTTCCAAGGTGCTGGGGATTTAGCTCAGTGGTAGACCACTTGCCTAGGAAGCACAAGGCCCTCGTTCGATCCCCAGCACCAAAAAAAAAAGTTCCAATATCTCCACATCCTTGGCAACATTCATTATTGTCTGTCTTTTTGGTTGTAGGTTCTTTCTGGGGTGAAGTGCTATCTCATTGTGGTTTTGATTTGCATTTCCCACATGGCTGATGATGTTGAACATTTTTTCATAAGCTTATTTGTGGTTCGTATATTGTCTTTGGAAAAATGTCTATTCAAATCCTTTACCTATTTTTTTAATTTATTTATTTTTTGGTGCTGGAGATCGAACTCAGTGTCTTTTTTTTTCTTTTTTTTTTTTTTTTGTGGTGCCGGGGATCAAACTCAGGGCCTTGTGCTTGCAAGGCAAGCACTCTAATCACTGAGCTAAATCCCCAGCCCCTCGAACTCAGTGTCTTATGCTTCCTAAGCAAGCACTCTAACCACTGAGCTAAATCCCCAGCCCCCCCTTTACCTATTTTAAAAATGGAATTCCTTATCTTTATATTATTGAGTTGTACAAATTCTTTATATATTTTAAATACAAGTCTTTTATCAGAAGTATGATTTATAACTGTTTTCTCCCATTCTGCAAATTGTCTGTTTACTTTGTTAATAGCATTGTTTGTAGCACCAAAGGTTTTAATTTTGAAGTAATTTATCACTTTTTTGTCACTTGCATTTTTGATGGTGTCTAAAAGAACCATTGCCTAGTCCAAAGTTAGGAGCATTTACTCCTATATTTTCTTCTAGGAGTTTAGTACTTTTAACTCTTACGAGGTCTTGATCCATTTTAAGTTAGTGTTTGTACATCTTATGAGGTAGGAGTCTAGATCAATGTTTTGCATATGGATATTGAGTTGTCCTACTACCATTTGTTAAACAGAGTGTATAAGAATTCAGAGAGGCTGGGATACAGGTTGTATGTATTTTGGTGGTGGATGAACTGAGGCTGGAAAGTAGGAAGGGCCATAGTGTCGAGGGACATGTGCCGAGCAGTTTGGATTGTAGCATGGGAGGGAGTGGGAATGTGGAAGGATCCTAAGTTAGGAAGTCGCATGGTCAGTTTAATTCCTGAAACATGTCAGTGGCAGGTAACAGTCTGAAGATAAGTAGAAGGCCATTTCAAGAGGCCAGATAAGTCATGGCAGTAGGAGTGGAGAGGGTGGGATGGATTTGGGAGAGACTCAAAAAGTAGACCTGAGGGCGAAGAGCCCGGGCTTCTGCGGGGAGTTGCTGGTAGAATATCGAGGTCGGTGGTGGAAGAGGGCATCTCAACTCAGTGGTACATGGGGCAGTGAGGTGGAGACATCCAGAGAAGCACATGGGTCGGTCTGAGGGAGAGGCTTGTGCTGAGACTTAGGAAATGCATCCGATGCGGCCCGTTTTCTTCTTCCGACTCCACCCTCTGGAAGATGCTACTGTGTTCCCTTCTCCTGCTCTTACATCAGAGCTGAACATTTAAGATGGATTTTGCAGTCGTAGATTTGTCTTCCAGTAGAAAGAAGAAAGGACCAGAGAGCAGCAGGATTTAGAGACAGAGAGAGAGAGAGGTGCTGCTCAGGCCTGAGGAAGTTAGAGAAGAGTGGGGGGGACCAGGAAAGAGGGGAACCTGAAGCAGGGGCACGGGAGGGTCCTAGGAATGAGGCTGCCAAGAGGATCTGACATGCAGATTGCCTGGCTGTGGTGAAGGTGACAGCAGAGCTGGGGGCGGGGCCGAGTCAGGTCTCAGGGGACAGCACGCAGAGGGATGATGTGTCATTGTCATCAAATATTCCGTCTAGTCTCTTTTTCTTACAATTTGGATCAGTATTTTGTGTACAACTGATAGAAAACCCTGCTCAAACAGACTTAAACAAAAGGGAATTTATAGGCTCAAATAGCTGAAAAATCCAGACGAACCCAGCACGGCTTGATCTGCAGACTGGAATGACATCAGGACCTGGTCTCTTCTGTCTCCTCCTCTTTGTTGGCTTCCTTCTGTAGCTCAGTGTGGTGTCAGTGTGCTGCCAGACACTCCCAAGTTTATGTCCTCCTAGAGCGAAGTTCAGCAGAAGTAAGATCTTGTCTCTTATAGATCCAGGATTCCTAATTGGATCTACTTGAATTTTGTGACCAAACCTGGACTAGGAGTCACTGGGGGAAGTACGCTGCAATTACTCTGAAAGCCAGACACAGGGATTATGCCACTTCCCAGCCAGTCATCCTGGCAGGCAGGATGTTCAGTGCTCTGATTGAATAGGCCTGGTCGTGTGTCCATCTGGAGGGGAAGTAGAATCTCAGCCGAGCCATTTGTGCTACGAGTGAAAGAGGGTAGTTTTCAGCTGCTCCCAGAAAACTGGGATGAATGTTCACAGCTGAGGAGACGGTGTCCACTAGCACCGTGGAGCACAGCACTGTGGAGACAGTGGGGGAAAAGTGTTGGGCTCGCTGCGGTCCCGCTCGTACAGAAAGAGCTTTTGGTAGAGTTCGAGATGGACTAGGCCGATGGTCGATGTAGCCAGTGGGCCATCACTGGGGGTATCCAAGCAACTACCAGAAGAAAGGGAGCGCATAATCGCCACATCTTTCTTCTTGACACAATAAGGCATACATTTCTATGTTAAAACCCCATTATACCTTTTTGTTTTCCTCCCCTTCTCCCCTTCCCTCCCCTCCCCTTCCCTTTTCTTCCTTCCCTCCCACTCTCCCTCTTCTCTCTCTACCTCTCTTTCTTTCTCTCTGTCTCTCTGTCTGTCTCTCTTTTTCAAGTTGTAGCCCAGACTAGCCTTGAACTCACAGTCCTGCTTCCTCAGCTTCCTAACTACTGGGATTACAAGTACGTGACACATACTCAGTTCCTACTATTCTCTTACATGTGTACACCAAACTGCAAGCACAAGTTTCACGAAATGGTGCTTTTCCTTGCTACCTATGGTGTGTTCATATTTTCTCTTCTTTTTTTACTTAAAAAAATCTTTGTGAGATTCAGTGAGATCCCACTAATTTCTTCTCATGTCTCTAATGGGTCTTGGTCCGTACTTTGTAAAATCCTGCTCTGAGGTCCCATGTTTTGGCATGTTGCATCCCACAGGAACAAGGCTTGAAGATGATGTTTAGACTTGGCTTGTCCACTCCAGTGGTGACACAGCTCAAAAATGAGGAAACAAACATTTTCTAAATGCGAGCGCCTCTGGTTCTAGGCCGCGGAATCTTCCTGCCCTGGGCCGGAGCAGCCCTGGACCGTAGGCCACAGTGGTGCTTTGCGGGCCTGCGGGGTGGTGGCAGAGCTTTGCAGAAAGGCAGAGGCGGCCGCAGTATGTCTGTCCGCGGGCTGACAGCGGTTCATGTTGGGAGGTAGAGTGTGTGTGTTCTCTGCCAGGCCTTTGTATTGAAGACAAGGGAGCGGCTTTTAAAAATAACACAGTTTTGGCTTGAAACAAGTCAAGGCAGAGAGTGGAGATGATTAGAGACTGACATCCTGTTTAGTCATCTCTCCCGAGAGCTCTATTTTCAGAAGTGTTCTACAAGGTTCACAAGCGGTGTCAGATAGTTAAGGAGATCTTGAGAGTTGGCATTCATTGTGATGCAGCTCACTGATGTGAACACAGGGCTGTTTTACAGTGTGGTAACTTCACTAAGATTGGATTTGTGCAGAGAAAGGTAGAGCCGTAAGAACAGGATGTCAGTGTATGGGTAAAGCCTTCCGAGCCTGTACAAAACAGCCACCTTTTATTTTGAAAAGTGTAGAATTCGATGTGGTATTAGAAGAAAATGTGGTGGTGACTTGGGGTAAGGCTGATGCATTTGGGGGGCCTTCAGTCACCTGTAGGCACAGTGAAAACAGCAAATGGTCCTGCTGAGGTTCTTACAGGCTACACTGTGGAAGCCTGGCCAGAAAGGCTGGACAGTGGCATCACAGAGGCTCAGAGCAGGGAGGCTCGGTGGGGAAGGGCCTTGCTTGGTCCAGCGCAGGACAGAGTCCACAGCTAGTGTAGGGTGTGTGCGTTCTACCCGCCGTGTGATCTGCAGCCCAGGTGCACTGTTCCGCCCCGGCTGAGCATCCTTATCTGTGCCTAGCCTCTGTGACCTTCCTCTTCTGGGGAAGGCGAGAGGCAGAAATGAAGCCATGGGCTCAGTCTGACAGGATTATGTTAAGACCATTGGAAACGCACGTGTTTGAGTGTACAAGCACCTCACACTGAGAGGTGTCAAGGTGTTTGTGGATAGTGAACGCCTTGGCATCCAGGAGGATGGTGCAGCCTGCCAGCCCGGGCACTGTTCACCTTGGGCATCTTGCTGGGGAGAATCTGGGGAACAGGATGTGTGCCTGGTGTGCGAATACATGTCTTGGTATTTCAGTGGATAGCTGATTTCAAGGGATTTTGGTACTCTTGTGAACAGTCGAGAGTAATGCAAAGGTCCTGAACTTCCTTCCCTAGTCCTTCTTTAATGTTGCCCAGTCTTGGGTGAAAACCTTGGTGGAGACTCTTTGTACTTTTTACTCCATAAAACTAAACATTTCCGGTCGATTGTGCTGCATTTGTTCACTACCTTGTATGTTGCCATTATTCTCTATTTCCTGTACTACTTTACTTTTCCACCTTTATAATTTCATGAGGTTCCACTTGCTTCCTTGCTTCTACTGTGTAATTCAAAATGTGGATTTGATTGACACCCGTGCTACACCCATTTAGGCATCACTGAACAATTATTTAAAGCCTACAAAAATACTTTAATGTTGAAGTATAGCGTGATTTTTTTTTTCTTTTTTTTTCAAAACAAACTCGTGTTTTGTTTGACACGAGTTTTTGTTGTTAGTCATCATCATCTCAGCTGATTTCTTTTTTTCTTTCTCCAGGTGGATCTGGAGCCAGAGGGGAAAGTGTTCGTGGTAATCACTCTAACTGGGAGTTTCACTGAAGGTAAGCATGTGTTTTGTTTGGTTTCTAATCTGTGTGTAATCTTGGTTCGTACTTAGTAGGAATTTCTATCATGGGAATTATAAAACCATTTTGTAAAAGATGCTTTAAAAAATCACTGTCATAAGGTGGGTGGCTGGACTTTACTGTTTGAAGGTCCTTTGGTTCAGATTGCCAGGTTAAATGCATTTGGTAAATCTGGTAGTTTTGTGTTTTGTTTGACACGAGTTTTTGTTGTTAGGCATCATCATCTCAGATGATTTTTTTTCTTTCTTTCTTTGCCTCTTTCGAGTCATGCCTGTTAAAGTCTGCTCTAGATCTTTGGTTTTATTCCAACCTTTTAATTTGCCTCTGAATGTCTAGGAAAGTTAGGGATCATGTTCTCTTATTTTATAATCTCTTTTTTATTCTTATTTTTGAATGAGTTCTGTGCCTCATTCCCTGCTATAAACTCTCCCCTCACCAAAAGTATTTTTTTAATTGAAGTAGTTTATATATGGCGGAGTAAAAGGCCAGAAGGGAGTAATTTGGATTTTGGTAAATGCATACAACTAAGTAAGCCTCTCCCCAGTCCAAGGCAGGGAACATTTCCATCACTCTGAAAGTTCCTCTTTGTCCTTTCACAATCCCTTGTGCTGCCCAAGGCCGTGAGCGAAATGCATTCTTGTTCTACAGATTAGTTCTGTCTCTGGTAGAAGTGCACGTAGATGGAATTACACAGTATGTGCTCTTTTTTCCAACATGATTTCCACGGGATTCACTCATACCATTGTGAATGTCAGTATTTTATTTCGGAATAGTATCCCCTTATATAAACGTAGCATCTGCTTGTTTACCTTTTCTTGGTGGACTTTTGGAATTTTCCAGTTTGTTTGTTATGAACAATGCTTCTATGAACATTCTTTTTTTCTGGTAGAACTACTATATTTTTTACTTTTAAAATTTTTTGTTACACATTCGCAATACATAACGGATTACATTCATCATGGAGAGTTGATACGTGTACTTAACACATCATGATGTTTTTACTTCCCCATCCCCTCTCTTCCTCTCCTCTCTCTTCATCTTTGGTCCTATTCTCATTTGCAGATTTTGTGAATATACACTTTCATTTCTCTTGGGTGAAGACCTAGGAATGGAATTGCTGTGTATTAGAGTAGTGTATGTTTAACTTTATGAGAAACTCATGCATGGTTTTCCAAAGTTGCTTATTGCTCTCCCACCAGCAGTAT
Organism: Hystrix cristata; assembly: GCA_004026905.1. Lineage (NCBI taxonomy): Eukaryota > Metazoa > Chordata > Mammalia > Rodentia > Hystricidae > Hystrix > Hystrix cristata. The sequence continues at coordinate 3,169 of PVJO010006950.1, read as the reverse complement.
ATGGGAATTCCAGTTATTCCATATCCTCACCAACACTTGATGGGATCATTCCTTTTAATTTTAGATGTTATAATGTGTATGAAATGGTGTCCTGTTGTTTAAATTTTCATTTCACTAATATTGAGCACTTTCTTGTGTGCTTATTGGCCATTTGTATGTTTTTTTTTTTTTAAACGAGTGCTTGTTCAAGTCTTTTGCCACCTTTTCTAAAAATCAGGTTTGTCTTTTTATTAATGGATCACAGGGGTTCTTTTTTTTTCCTTTTTTTTTTTTTTTTTGGTGCTGGGGATCAAACTCAAGCCCATGTGCTTGCAAGACAAGCACTCTACCACTTGAGCTAAATTCCCAACCCCCCCTTTTCATTTTCTTAATGTTATCTTTGAGTAAAAGTTTTTAATTTTCATTAAGTTCAGTTTATCAGTCTCTTCTTTCATAGTTTTTACTTTCTCCATCCTCTCTATGAAATCTGTCATAAGTACATTGAGATATTCACCTGTTTCCTTTCAGAAGATTATAGTTTTAGCTAGGTCTTATGTGCCCTCTTAAATTGATACTTGTGTGTAATTTAACAGAAGAGTTGAGAACTTTTTAAATATACTAATTCAGTTGTTATAGTACCATTTGTCAAAAGGACTTCTTCTCCCCCACAAATCACCTGGGAACCATTGTTGAAAATCAGTTGAGCATATTGATGTGGCTCTGTTTCTGGACTATTCGTTCTCTTGTATTGATTTATTTGTCCATCTTTATGGAAATACCACACTGTCTTCCTTACTGTTGCGTTATAATAGGTCTTAAGGTTAAGTGGTGTGAGTCCTCCAACTTGGTCCTTGTTTGTTCTTTGTTTAAGGTTATTTTAACTCTTATTAAAATAAGAGTTAAACATTTTGATGTCAATTTTAAAGTGAGTTTGTGTATTTCTACATGATAGCCTTCTAGATTTTGAATTGAAAGTGTATTAAGTCTATAGATCAATTTGAAGATAACTGACATCTTAATAATTATAAGCTACTTTAAAATCCCTAAACAGTGTCTCTCCATTCATTAGTGGTCTTTAATGTTGCTCAGCAATATCATTAGTTACCAATATTATGTAATTTTCAATATAGAGTTGTTACATGTTTAAAATTTTTTTTCCAAAGTACTTTAGGTTTTTTTATGCTTTTATAAATTTTTTGGGGGGCAGCATTGAGGGAGGGACTCACTATATAGTTCAGGCTGGCCTTGAACTCACTATGTACCCTAGGCTAGCCTTGAACTTGCGGTAATCCTCCTGTGTCAGACTCTCGAATGCTGGGATTACAGGAGTGTACCACCATGCCCAGCTCTATAAATGGTGTTTTGATTTTTTCTTTCTTTTTTTTTTTTTTTGGCATGGTATAGCAATTGAGGCAGGAGCCTTCACAATGTGCTATATCCTCAGCCCTTTCAATTAATTAATTAATTAATTTGGAGACAGAATCTTGTTAAGTCATTCAGTTCCCAAACTGAGCTAGAACTCACAATCCTCCTGCCTCAGTCTCCCAGAGTACTGGGATTACAGGAATGTGCTACCATGCCTGGCTGACAGTTTTGAAATTGTTCTTAGTATATAGACTTTTTTCATATATTGGTTTAGTATACTGTGACCTTACTAAATTCAATTCCTAATTTTAGTAGGGTTTTCTTATTAAACAGTTTAAGATTTTCTGTGTGTTATGGTTTGTGTCTAGATGTCCCCTCAAAGCCTCATGTGGTCATAGGTGGGGCTTTACAGCGGTGGCTGGATTTAGGGTGTGTGATACTGGGATTGTTCACAGTGCTATCTAGGATTAAAGGTGTGAGTACTACCTGCCCTAAAGGCAGGTAGCTGTTTTCTGCCTGCCATGAACTGTTTTTCCTCTGCGATGCCCCTCTGCCATGCTGCCTTGCCTTGGAACCAGCTGACTATAGACTGAAACCTCTCCAGATTGTGAGTTTAAGTAAACTTTTCCTCCTTTAACTTTGGGTGTCGGATATTAACTTTGGGTGTCGGATATTTTGTCCCAGCAACAGGAAAAGTAATTAAGCACTGTGTTAGCCTGTTTTCTATGAGTAAAGACAGTTCTTTCTCTTTTCTAATACTTTTTATTTTCTATGCCTCATTGAATCCTAGGTTTCTAGGATAGACATTTTTGTCTCATGCCCAATTTTAAGAGAAAGAATTGAATCTTTCTTCATTAGGCATGATGTTAGCTGTCTGTATTTCTTAGGTGTACTTTGTCGCAATTGAGGAAGTTCCTTTCTGGTCTTAGTTATCTGATAGGATTTCTCTTTTTAATTGAGTGACTGCTTAATTTTGGCAAATGCTTTTCTTTTTGTTTGTTTCTTTTCTTTCTTTTCTTTTTTTTTTTTTTTTTTTTTTTTTTTTTTTTTTTTTTTTTTTTTTTTTTTTTGTGCTGGGGACTAATCTCAGGGCTTTGTGCTTGGGTGGCAAGCATTCTAACCACTGAGCTAAATCCCAAACCCCAATGTTTTTCTTTTTGAAATGACCATAAATGACTAAGTTTCTCATTTGTTCTTCTTTATTCTCTAAAAGTAGTTAAGTTACTATCTGATCTTTAAATTATGGAGGTTTTTAAGGGTGAACTATTCCACTTTTTCTCTTAGTCCCAGCACTTGTAAAGCTTAGCTAGTCTGGAGTTTCAGTGGAAATTCCAAGATATTTTAAAAACTAACTTTGTGGTCTCAGTCTTCAAACTCTTTCTCCTACAGTGGGAAACAGATGAAATCTCAATTCGTTTTAGTTCTTACATTTTCCCAGACCTTTTGGAGACTCCCTTATATCTGCACAGATTAGAAGGAAGTGTGGATTTGGGGAGTTTATACATTTGAAAGGTTTTCTCTCTGTAGCCTCACTTTGTCTAGTTCTGGCCTTGATTCCTAGTCATCTGTGGTCTGAATTCTGTTATTTCATTCCTCAAGCTACAACGGATGTGGCTTCCTGCATGAGTTTATTCACTGAACCCTCAAGCCTGGAAAATAATCTTGGTAAAAGCCCAGCAAACCAGATCTCACCCAATACAATTTTCTTTTTTCTCTTAATTGTCAAGTTCTGTCTAGATTGTGCCCATTTTTGATTGCTGTTTGGTGTTTTCAACTAGTTATTTAAAAATACATTTTCCAGAAATTTTAATCATTACTACCATTA
>PVJO010006949.1:0-85250 GCA_004026905.1 Hystrix cristata | reverse complement strand
AGGGACCCAGGAGCTGACGCTCAGCCCCACAGTGACTCCAAGGGCTGAGTGGATATGCTCCCTGTCCCAGGTGTGGCCCTGTGCCCATTCTGCCCTGCCACCCCCTGAACACCCATTCTCCAAGGGATAATCTCCCACCGTCCTCTCCATGCTCTGTTTCCTTCTGTGCACTTCAAACACCACTTCTCTGTTCTCAGCCTCAGTCCCCCAGAGGAAAACTCCTTGGGGGTGAGAATTCTTTTAATTTGGAAGACACAGAGCAAACCAAAGCAAGTCCACCAGCAGGAGTCACCAGAGGGCAGCTAGTTTGGGGATGGGTTTTTCCCTTCCTCCTCTTTCCTGGCCTTTTATTCTGAATGTTTCAAATCTGTGTTGACACCACAAGAGAAGGAGCACTTGGTGGTTGTTTCTGAGAGGAACATGAGCTACTGTTGGTCTCTATTCCCCCTCCAGACAAGAATGTAGTAATGGGTCAAGCTTGGGGCCTAGGTCAGGGGTTCGGGAGGACAGGTGGGTTATGGGGTGGATGAAGAAGGAGGGGTGCAGACTCTGACAGCATCCCTGGGACCCAACTTAGGAAGATACCAGCAGAGTTTCATCAGCCCTGACAGGCTGTGTGATCTCAGGCCATCTACCTCTCAGAGCCCCCGTCTCTTTGTCTGCCCAGGATGGTGATAACCCGTGTCTGAACAAGCTCACCTGGAGAAGGAAAAGGAAGTGGGGAAAGAAAAACGACTTTGTGTTGCATGTCTATTACATCCCACAATCCTCTCCCATTATCCTTGCATCAACCCCATTTTACAGATGAGGAAGGTGAGACCAGAGATATACAGTGACCTGTCCAAAGTCACACAGCCTGGCTGAGGAGGCAATTACACAAATTCATTCACCCTTTCTTTTACACTCAATTTATAATAGTATGGTAATTATAGCAAGGACCTGGGAGTGTAGCTCATGTGTAGATCATTTGCCTAGCGTGTGCAAGGCCCTGGGTTCAATCACAGCAGAGCAACAAATGCAGGAAACACTTCCTAGCAGGCACCGATCCAAAGCTTCACATCATTAACAGTCTAACCTCACAACAACCTTTTAACGTAGTGTCATGGGGAGCGAGGCCAGTGTTCCCCAAAACTGTTTCCCAGGCTGTCCCGAGCTCCTAGCAGCTCCCTGGGGCCCCAGAAGCAAGCTGAGCATGATAGGCAGATCACGGTGCCGGGACCGTCCCCAACCTGGTCGCTCAAATGTTGGGCGGAGGCAGGGTCCTCACCCTTTATAGGCCTCACTTACTGGCAACCTGGGCAGCATCACCGAGGGCAGGACCGGGCGGGAGGCTTGCGTTGCCAGCCAATCAGATGACCTGTTCCTGTACCGCTGTCCTCAATCAGGTCCGCATGTAACCACGCCCCCACCCATGGCTACCCTATAAAAATAGGCTCTCTGGGTCGTTTTTGTTCTGTGGAGGTCTAGGTCAGTCAGCGGCCGGAGCTGTGGCTCTGGGACCGTCCAGAACCTGAGCCTTGAAGGTGGCCGGAGGGTGAAAGAGTTCCTGAGTCCTAGCTGCCTGCTCCTCGCAGTGAAACCCTACCAGGCTATCCCGTGCAATTCGGCGGGAAGGACCGCAAGCTCCTTCTGTTTAGAAGTTGTGGAGAACATGCCAGACAAAGGTGAGTTAGTCAGCTGGCTTAAGAGTCAACGCACATCTGAGTTCCACCTTCCAAGGGGAAGAATCCCAGTTATCTGGTCACCTTATCCCCATTTTTATAAGTAGGGTATCTGGAAACAAGGAATTGCCTGGTTATCAAGTACAGAAATCACACACTCAGGATGTGGCCTCCGGCACCCGACAGCAGAGGGCTTGCTCTGGGCCGGTGGTCTTGGGGCACTGCAGGAGCGCTCAGCGCTCGGAGGCCCAAGGTGTTTGTGCTGGTGTTTTAGGTTTAGGTGCATGTGAATATTCGCATGTGAATATTGACGAAGCTGTGTGAATGTTCGTCACAGGGGACTGAGCTAGTGAAGTGCAGAATGTGGTTACAAGGAAGCACTGAGCACCAGTTAGGATGAGTGGCCTAAGCAGGCTACGCATTCCTGAATGAGGAAGTCCTGGAAGCGTACCTTTGACAGGAAAAGAGGAGTTTGTTATTTGTGTGTTAAAACAAAACCCCAAACATGGAGTTTTTAAAAGAATTATCTTTGCTTTTCTGAGAAAAAAAGGAATTTCCCAGATGATACTTAGAGTACAATGTGTATGGAAAATCTAGGAACAGCACTGAATATTGTTTGTGGATAGGCATGTGTGTAGTAGAAGTGAAGTTTGTTTCTCTTTGGGATGCTGGGGATGGGATGAGCCTTGTGCAGGGTTTGCTGCCTGATGTGCTTTGCTCTTGAGACCTTGGGAGAATGGGGTTGAGACAGTGTGCAAGAGTAGGTGGATCAGTCTATCAGTTACCTTCTCACCGCTGGGACAAAATACCTGACATGTGTAATTTGAAGGAGTGGTTTATAGTATTTGGGTCACAGTTTCCAGTGGGATTGAGTCCATAGTTGGCCAGTTCTAAGACAGAGATCAAATTGGGGAAGAGTGTGGCAGAGGAACGTTGTTCACCACATGGCAGCCAGGAAGCAGGGAGAGAAGGGCAAAACGAGACAAGCATATACCCTTCCGGGTCAGGCACTCAGTGACCTGCGTCTTCTGACCAGGCTGCACCTCCCAAAAGCCCGTTAAGCTATGCGCTCATCAGTGGATTAGTCCACTGATAAGTATATTCTCCCCACGATCCAACCACCTTCCATAAGCCCCACTTCTGAACATAAGTCTTTTGGGGGACATTTTAGCTCTAAATCATAACAACCAGGCATCCCCTTGACTAGCCAGAAAGACATTTGTGAGTTCAGAACAGCGTTGCCCTGTCCTTTAGTGTTATTAAACTGCTTCACTGGCTTTTGTGTGGATTCTGCCCTCAATTTTTACATGCAAGTTGTTAACAGAAAACAAAAATGGCTTCAGGAAGAGCTGAAGGCACAATGAGGAAAGCCTCTGTTCCTCTGGAGGTGACAGACATCGCTGTCAGGCACAGCCTTTTCAGGCTGCTTTGTGCTCTATGAGTGCTTGGCTCTGGCGTCAGACAGACCAGGTTGGCAGGCCTTGAAGAACTTTCCAGAGCAAGGGAATCACATGCACAAAATTAAGAAGGGGAGAAAAACCACACTGAGCAATGTACAATGCTCAGGGAATGTACAATGTATGATTGAAAATATGAATTTTTTGATTTTTGAAAATGTATTACAGCCAAAGACACCGTCATCGATTCCTCTCAAAATACTCCCCCTTCCTTTGAACACTTTCATCCTATCATTCTAAAACAGTTCGGGAAGTCGTTTTTTGTGAGTGTTTTTATTTGCCCTGTGGTGGCTTCCTTAATGTCCTGAGTTGACTCAGAATGTTTGCCTTCTGTGCTCACGCAGACTTTAGGGAAGTGTTAAGAAATTATACGGTGCTAGATCTAGTCAATAAAGTAGATGACAATATAAAATAATGTTTCCAAGAGCCTGCTTTTCTGTTGGATGACCCTGTACTGCAGCATTCACCGTATTTTTTCTGAAGACGTTCACAGAAAAGGATTTCCAGAACTACTTCAGAAAGTGGCAGGAACTATGGGATAAATGTGCCTGAAGTGAGCAGGAGTATTCTGAGGGGCATTTATGGCAATGTGTATTTTGCTGTAACAAACTTTTTACATTTAAGCATTCATTGTATTTTGATTACATCTCATATATGGCATGGGCCTATATGGTACCTGCCAATACTAAGAATACAGTAGAATTGAAACTCAGATATTTCCAACATCTGCAGCTAAGAGAACTTCATCCAAACAGCATCCTGTTACTGCTTCTACCTAGCGGACTTCCATGTGAGAAGTTAAGACTTTCACGATTGGAGTCGCCTTGAATATAGTAAATGATAGAGACCCTCCTGTATAAAATACAAGTGTAGAAACAATTCCAACACGGTAACATAGTCACAATTTTTTAAATTCATGAGTTTTAGAGAAATGTTTTATTGAAAACCAGCAAATGATGATCTTTGGCAACACTATGTGCCCTGAACCTTGTTTTGACAGGTGGTGGTCCGAGCCTGTTGAAGACTTCGGCTGGCTTTGATTCTGTTTGTAACTCACACTCACACACTGTCTTAGCCAGCTCAGGCTGCTGGAACCAAATATCACAGCCCTGGTGGCTTAAATATCAAGAAGGCTGGCAAATTCTGGAGGCTGAGAAGTCTAAGGTCAAGGTCCTGGAAGATTGAGCTCCCCAACTTGCCGGCTTGCACAAGGCCACCTTCTTGTGTACTCAAATGAGCGGGGGTGATGAATGAAGGAGTTAGAGAGGGAGTGGACAGACTTTGGTTTCTTCATCTTCTTGAGATCCCATTCTCATAACTTCATCTAAATCCAGTCACCTCCAAAAATCCTTATCTCCAGATACCACTGCATGAGCGGTTAGAGCTTCAACAGATGAATTCTGGGGAAACACAAATAGTTACAACACATACACTGTAGTGGACCCATAGAATAAATACGTTGCATGGCTGTCGTCCATATCTTCAAGTGAAAGGTAAACACTTTACCACTGAGCTACATCCCCAGCCCTTTTTGTTTATTCTGACAGGGTCTCGCTAAGTTGCTCAGGTAGGACTTGAACTTGTGATCTGTTTCACCTTCCTGAGTAGTTGGAATAAGTAGTGTGCACCCCTGTGCCTGGCAAGAGTCTGCATTTCTAATAAATTCTCCTCTCTCCACCAGCCTACCCAGAGCATCCTCATGGCTTCAAAGCTTGAGAATCTCTGCTGTAGTGTCTGCATCCTCTGGAGATTTCTAGAACCAGCTGCATCCCCTGAAAGCAGGCACTTCGGTAATGACTGTGCAAATCAAGGCCTGTGGTTAACAAAGCTGAGTGGGGCGTGGAGAGGTGCTTCTGACAGCAGTAGTATTTGCAGCGTGGATTTAATGAGCTACTACTTCAGCGCATGGGGAAAAAGGGAGTCAAGGGGATATAATCCTGAGGTGCCAGTGTTTTTTAAATTGGATTTCTGTTTGAAAGGATGAAGGGAGAGAGGCATTGTTTCACTGAAAACTAGAGGCTTTCATTAGTCAGCTTTCTATTTCTGAGATAAACAACTATTTCAGCTCCTGGTTTCCAGAGTTTCAGTCTGTGGTTGGTTGGCCCTGTTGCTTTTGGGCCTGTGGTGGTAGAACAAAGCTGCTCACATCATGGAGGCCAGGAAGCAAAGGGAGAATGCAAAGGGCTGGGGACAAAATATCCTCTCTGAGGTTTCACGCTCCAACCTTTGCCAGGCTCCGCCTCCAGTTACATCACCTCGCAACAGCCCGGCGTGGAGTACAGCCTTCAGATGGGCCTTGGGGGCCACTTGCTGAAACCACAGCAGGGCCTTTGAAAATCCAATCAGTGACTCAGCATCTTCGTGCTTGGTGGCCTCTTACGGTTCCCTGCGCAGATGACCCTGTATTTATACAAAAGGGTTGGTACGGTTCTTCCAGAAGGAACTGTTCAGTAGTAATAGGATTTATTCTTACTACTAGAAACTCATTACTAATATTCTAATACTTAAAATGTGAATATTACTTGCTCAACGACTTGGTTCCAGCTTTTCCTTTGTAAATCGATTTTTCTAATAACAGCGTTAACATAAAAACCTAGTGCAGGTTTCAGTCTCCCTTGGATGCAGATGTTTGTGGTGTTATACATTCTTGCCAAAGAGCAAATGTGTAGGATTTGTAGCTCTCAGATTTTATAATTCGAGCAGTGTGAAATACCACATTTTGTCAGACTCCATGGACCTGGGAAGGACAAAGCAACAGCTAAGGCCAGTTACTCATCACCACCACCATCATCATCATCGTCATCATCACCATCATCATCACATTTATGCAACATTCACAGTGTGCCAGGCACCAAGCCAAGCACTGCACTTCATGCCATCGGGTCCTCATGGTACCCACGTTATACCCATTTTGCAGATAAGAAAACTCAGGCCCAGACAGGGTGGCTGTGTTACCTGGGTCCACAGTCAGCACATGGCAGAGCCCGTGTATGACATCAGGCAGTCCAGCTCCAGAGCTGGGCTCTTGACTATCATGCTAGTCTACTTGAAGAAAGGCACAAAAGATGGGAGGCAGACGCTGTGCATTGGTAATGAAGCACGTGTACAGCACCCAGGTCAGTGTTTCCAGTAGTGTTTGAACACATAAATAGCTTTTGGATGGTGTTGGGAGGAGCTGAAAAAATATTTCAAGCCAAAAAAAAAAAAAAAAAAGAGCCGCGCACACATCCATGCTTGCTGGAGTAGTAGCAGAATGATTTGGGGTTGAAGAATCAAAGGCTAGTTAAGAGGAACATTTTACAGCCCAAAGGAAAATCCCCCCTCAGGGAGTTGTTATTGGCTGTTCCAGCAGCAGCCAAACATTTGTGCCCAAAAGCATATGATGACGTGATTTAGAGAGCATCAGCTCCCCACCAACACATGGGAAGTCATGGGACTTAAGGGATGGCAACTGGCCTTCCAGTTCCAGAGATAAATCCCAGAGCAGCTGGCCTAGACTGATCCTGCTCTTGTGCGTGGTTGATTCACAGAGGAGCCTGAGAGAGAACAGTGGCTCCCTTGGCCGCTGGGGACTGACTCAGAGGTTGGAGTGTGACCTAAACTGATTCAATCAGAGTGAACCTCAGAATTACATTAGGTTGCAAGGAAGTCGTCTCTTTTCTTCGGGAGGCTGTGATGTGTGCAGCCGTTCCTGACATTGTGTCACTGTGACGAAAGTGGGCTTGAAAACTAAACCATCACATGGAAGAAGGCAGCCAAAGACAAGTGCAGAGAAATGGAGTCAGCATCATGATCGAGCTATTCCTGAGACTGAAACTGACTTTTCATTTACATGGATCAGTTTATTCATTTTCTATCCACGTTATTTTAAGCTGGGTTTCTGTTTCTTGCAACTAAAAGCATCTTAGCTGCTATGTGGAGCATTGGGCTTGAGGTTTAAATATGAGCGGTACGTAATAGGGCTCTCAGTGTATCAGAAAAACAAACAGCGCTTAGCTTCATTCTTTTTTTTTTTTTCCCCTTCTCTATAGGGAACTGAACTCAGAGCTGTTGAGCTGTATCTCTACCTGTCCTATCCCCCACCCCGTACCTGCCACTGTTTTGAAAATCTTGAGACAGGGTCTTACTTAGTTGCCCAGGCTGAGCTCAAACCTGGAATCCTCCTGCTTCAGCCTCCTGTATAGCTGTGATTACAGGCTAACTACTTAGCTTCGATCTTAAAAGAACTGACAAGGAGTTGGGGATTTAGCTCAGTGGTAAAGAGCTCTTGTCTAGCAAATGCAAAGCCCTCAGTTTGATCCCAGCACCGCCTCCCCTTAGAAAAAGAACTGACAGATAACTCGAGGTCTAAGTACATACTGTGTTATCCAGAAATTGATATTTTACTCACATTATTATGCAGACACTGGGGAGTGAACTTACATGACATAGAAGAAAGTAAAATTTAATGAGGCTCTTCATCACCTATCCCCATGGGACCCTCTGTGATGACACCTGTCCTATCTTTCCTCCTTTTCTCCCCTCCTCTATTCTTATCCTCCCTCAATGTTCTGTACTCTGTGGCAAACAAACAAAACAGCCCAACCACAATAAAACCTTCTGCCCTGCCCCTCCAGCCTGCCCCCAGTCCCAGCCCAAGGAGTTCATTGAAGTATCTGCCCAATAAAGCTAAGGGTCTTCCTGGAGGGTAATTCGGCTGCAAGTAAGCAGGCTTCCTCCACACTGTAACCTGCCATGCTCTGGAATATGCTAGGAATGCTGCTGGGCCTGCATGCTTTGCCTTCATTTTTGCAGCTACTGCCACAAAAAAGAGGACAAATCCATACTCCTTAAGTGAACTTGAGCATTTCCAGGCTCCAGCTCCCTCCCCTGGGGAGTGTAGAGGAGACAAACCACAGCTGTGTCTGCATGTGACACACGTATCTTCTGGGTGATGTCAAGAGTACATTCAAGCAGTGATGCTTCTCAAACTTATTTTTGTAAAGCTTCAGCAGTGGAAAAAAATAACCCCTTTGTCTCCCAGAATCTGATCTCAGTGTTCCAAAATGTCGTTTGTGTATGAATCTGTGGAGGTGAAGATGGCTGTATTTCTGATTAAAACCCAATACGTTTATGATCAGAGTGTCCAGGAGTCTGTACCACATTTCATTTCTAGTAGCAGCTGTCAGAAAATATTCTTGACAAAATTGGAGGAAATCACTATGTATCAGGGATAAATGTTGAGCAGTGCGAAATGTGGAAACTATGTGGTTTTAGACCCAATGACCATTCTGACTTTGGTAAAGAATCACAGAAACTAACCTTCTTGCTTAGGAAAGGATGGCGTGCATGACGTGGTTAAATTATAATGACGGTCATCGGTGGTAATGGTAGATGATTAACTGACAAAGTTTTGTAGTCACAACAAACTAAAAGACCATCATCTTCCTCCACCTCTTCTCTCTGTCCACCCAAATATTTTCCTTGATGGATTTTTAATCATTTAAAACTACTTTAAGATGTAGGATTTAAACCCTTTCAACTTAGACAGCCTGGTCCTGTTCAAGTGTGCCCGTGTTTATCTGTTAAGTCATTTATGAATCAAGAAGCTTCTATTGTTTCTCACTATGTGTCAGGCATGCTAAAGACCCAAAGGTAATTGAGGTAAGATCACTCTCATCCTCTAAGGGTGAACATGTAATTTTCCTTTTTTTCAGTACCTTTATCTGGCTTTGGTATCAGGGTAACTCTGTCCTCAGGTATTGAATTAGGAAGTGTTCCCTCATCTTCTGATTTTAAGAGTTTATGAAGAATTGATGTTCATTCCTCTTTAAATGTTTGGTAGAATTATTCACCAGTGAAGTCCTCTGGCCCCAGCTTTTCTTTGTTGAGAGGTGTTTGCTTGTATGTTTTTTTGTTTTTTACAGCTGAATCAATCTCACCCTGTTTTAGGACTATTCAGATGTACAGTGTTTTTTCTTGGGTCAGCTTTCGTAGTTTGTGTATTTCTAGAATTTTTCTATTTCTTATAGGTTATCTAACTTGTTGGCAGACAACTGCTCATGCCGAGAGGTATTTCCTGCCATGGAAGATGAAATAAAGCCTGAAACAAGCCAGGCACAGTGGCATATGACTAATCCCAGTGCTCTGGGAGGCTGAGGCAGGAGGATTGTAAATTTGAGCCTCGCCTAGGCTACTGAGCAATTTAGCAAGACCTTGTCTCAAAACAAGAATTAGGAACAGCCTTGGGATGTAGCTCAGTGTGAAGGCCCTGGGTTCAATCACTGGTGCTGAAAAAAAAAAAAAGTCTGACAACAGTGTAACCAGGGCATGGAGGAGGGAAAGGTTAATGTAGATTTAGAAGTGGAGGGATGAGAAGGGTTGCGGGAAAGGTGACTTTTAAACTCATTCGGTGCTGTAGGATGAGTAAGAGTTGGTTACATGGAAATATGAGGGTAGGAAATTCCAGGTAGAGAAGTATGAGTAAAGCCAAGATGAATTAAAATAAATGCATGGCTAGCTCTAATCCCGTGAAGGGGAGAGAGTATAAAAAGGGTTGTATGGAGCAGCAAAAGCAAGATTAGGAAAGGTGTCTATACCATGATAAGGATTTTGGATTTTGTTCCTTGATAGTGAGACATCATCAACATTTTTCTAAACAGGGCTCGAAGACCATCAGAGTTGTGATTTTCTAGGAAGATTGCTTGGGTGGCTGTATTGAGAGTGGCTGGACTGCAAGGATAGGTGGCATTTAAATGAGGCTATTGCTACCCTGCATCCTAAAGGAGGCAGGTAGAAAAGAGAGGCAGGGACCCCAAGCAGTGGACTCAGTGGGACAGAAAGACAACTCGCTGTGAAGAAGGAGAGAGGGAGAGGGCGGGGCAGGTGCGGCAAGGTCGTCGGCCAGCTTGTGCCAGGCCTGTGGGATAATGGGCAAGTTCACATCTGTCCGTGCGTCTAGGGGAGGAGGTAATAGACACGGCTTCCTTCGTGCTGTCACATTAATTATAAAAGCTTTAAGGGTAGAAAATCCCAAAGGGAATAAAGATCTTCTGAAAAGCATTCTTGTCTAAAGGAAGCTGCATGTGTGGAAAAACCTTGACATTTAATTGATTTCAGCAATCATCACGCCATCATGGTTGCATTCAGGCTGCACAGTGGAGCTTGAAACCTGCGGAGGACTGACGGACCGGCCCATGTTAAAGGAAACGAAAACGGGTCCTCATTGCAGGGTTGAATATTTTTTCTTTTTCTTTTTATAGGGGAAAAATGTGAAAACCCATCATTTCTCCCAGTCTGAATGACAGGCATATTTCTCTCTCTTAGTAGATAGAACCTAACCTCTTCCAGACAATAAGAAGCAGTCAGAGAAGTGTGGGTGACACATTTTAAAATACTATTATGTGAAAATATCTTGTTTTATAGATTTGACTTGCGAGCTTTGTAAATTTCTTTTATAATTTTAAAAAGTCAAAATGAAACAAAAAAATAACTCTTTAAAATCAAAAGCAAAATGAAACCAATGAGGGTAACTATGTGTTATCTTCATGATTTAACCACACATGGGTGACTGTTCGTGCTTCCTGGGTGGGAAATACCCTAAGCACAAAAAAAAAAATCCCTAATTTTTTTTTTAAGTTTAAATTAGCAAATTGTGATGGTATGTGCCTATAATCCCAGCACTCTGGGAGGCTGAAGGAGGAGGGACTGCAAGTTTGAGCCCAGCTTGGACAATTTAGAGACTTAGCGAGACTTTTTCTCAAAATAAGAATTTAAGAAGGGCTGGAGATGTAGCTCAGTGCGAAGACTCTGAGTTTAATCCCCGGTACCACCAAAAGCAAAACAACAACAAAAAGATTCTAATTAATCATGCTATTGATATTGTTTTTCAATATATAACAAAGTATTCGTACATAAAATATTGTTTGCAACTAGATTTTCAGAATAAGAGAAAAATAACAAAAATAGAAAATCAACTACACAAATGAAATCTCTCATCCTAAATCCAAAATGGAAATAGCATGAATTTATTATATACAGTATTTCTCCTTAAAAATGTTTATACATCTTAGATTTGGTTAGTGTAAGTATCTAGAGACAATGATCATCCCAGTAATAACCCGGATGGTGGTCTCTGAGACCAGTTTCTTGGTAAGAGGAGCCAGGGATTCTTGGAGAAATGACCGATTCCAGGACTGGGACCGGAAACGTGCGAGATGATCCTGGACATCTTGTTTCTCCAGAAGTGAGGAAGCTATCAGTGACTACTGTGGTTGTATCAAAGGGACTCAGGAACCAACCTGCCCACCGGCCCGCACTGTCTAAAGATGGGGCTATGTCTTCATCTAAGCGAATAGTGAACAAAGAAAAGCTGTCTGTATGGAAGCAGCGCAACTAATCAGTGAAGAAGGAGTTGACAGAAGAGCACTGTCATGGCTCCAGGAAATAGCATTGGCTGCCAATGGGAGGTCACCAGACATGATGGCCTTCTGATGGAACAGGTCCATTAGCTACAGGAGCGTCCTTGGTGACAGCCATAATTTATGGAGTGCTTGCCATATGTCACATGGCTTATGTGTGGGATCTTTGTCTTTCTACCACTCTGTGAAGAAGACACCGTGATTCATATTTTACAGACAAGGAAGTTGAAATGCTGGGAAGTTAAGTGACATCCCTTGGGTCACACAACAAATAAATGTGTAGCAAAGTTGTAATCCAGCTGACTCGGTTACTTTCTGTGTTGCTGAGACAAAATACTTTTAATCTAGTACAACTGTACCATCATCTCCCTTATCAGTGGTTTTGCATTCCCCACCTTCAGTTACCTGCAGTCAGCTGCAACCCAAAAATATTACACAGAAAATTCCAGAAATAATTTGCAAGTTTTAGATTGCATTTTTCCTCATCCAGTTGCCAGACACCTGGGATGTGAATTGTCCCCTTTGTCCACGCTGTCTGCCACATGCCCACGAGTCATCAGTAGCCTTCTTGGTTATCAGAGTGACTGTCATAATTTCCCAGTGTTTGTGTTCGAGTCACCCTTATTTTACTAAATAATGGCCCCAAAGTTCCAGAGTAGTGATGCTGGCTGTATTAGTTACCTTTCTAGAGCCAATGGTTTGCAAGAGAGCAGATTTAATACAGGGCATTTACAAGTTAAAACATTCACTCATAAGCCAAATGCAGGAAGAGCGCCAAAATCTATGCACTGGAGACCCGAAAGATCCAATCAAGGGCTGGGAGCCCACAGCACTGTCCCATGTACATCCATGTCTACAGATGATGGCTGAAGAAATCTTTACTGGATACGATGCTCGCAGCAGAGATGAAGACCAGAGCTCCCCAGAAGTGAACAGCAGCCATCCTTGATGACAGCAAGGCCCTGAGCTCCTTCTGCTACGAGAACAGCCGAGTTCCCTTTAAGAGAGCCAGCGGCAACAGAGATTCTCCTGGAAAACAGCCTGCAACTATCTTGTGCTCCCCTTCTCCTTTATGCTATGTCAGCAGTGACCTCAGGTAGATCTTCTATGCCCAGAACCACACTAATTCAGTCCACCACCCTGGCCATCTGGAAATGCCGAAGAGAAGCTGTGAATGTTCTCTTCTTAATAAGGAAAGAAAAAGAAGTTGCGTGCTGAGGTTGCTGAGATCCACAGTACAGTGAGATATGTGGGGAGAGAGGAAGAGGGTGGGTGGGGGAGAAAGAACAATCACTTCCCATAACTTTTGTTGCAGTATACTGCTATTACAATTGTTCTATTTTATTGTAATTGTTCTATTTGATTAGTATCTACTGCTTTTATTCTTTTACTGCACCTAATTTATAAGTTGAACTTTATCACAGTAGATGAAATGTACGTATATATACACATACATATACATATACACACACATATATATATATGTATATATGTGGTTTGGTACCAGCATTGACTAGCATCTTGGAGTGTTCTTCCCACGGAGAAAGGGTTCCCCAGGCAGGCTTGACATCAATGACATCTGAGGCTGGCCATCAAGGCATTAAGGCTGGACAACTTCAGGTGGACAACACGGCTCCATGTGTCTCTCACCGTTCTAAGGGTACTTCTCAGGGCCTGGGAAGTTGTTCCCACAGCAACAACAGAAGCACAGAAGGGTTAATGAGAACAGCAAGGCCTCCTGAGGCACCAGCTCCGAACTAGCGCTCAGTAGTTTCTGCCTTGCACTATTGGCCAAAGCAAGTCACATGGCCCAACTCAACATCCAGGGGTGGGGAAATGGCTCCACCTTTTCTTGTAGGGTGATGAGCAGTTGATATTCTGGAATAATAGTCTACTGCATCTCATGATGCACTTCTTCTTGAGGCTTGCTGGGAGTGTAGTTTAGTGGCAAAGCATTTGCCCAGTATCCCAAAGGCCCTGTGTGTGATCCCACTTCTGCCCCTAACCTCCTCAAAAAGATAGATGAAGACATTTCTGGGGTCTTTGAATTTTCCACAGTGAGCATATAAAAAAACTACAGAGATTCCAGAGGCTATGACCTCTGTTAGGCAGGTCCTAGTGCTCATCCATATCCATGTTCTCTCCTCCATCTGCTAGCTAATAGACTACATTTCCCAGTAACCCTTGTGTGGATGGTACCATGTGACTAGTTCCAGCCAATGAAATGAGACCAAAAGTGTCAAGTGTTACTTTAGGGCAAAGATAGTTAAGGATGGGTATACTTTTTGTTGTTCTCTTTCCTCATCTGGTGGATACAGAAATCCAGTGAAGCTCTCCAAAGTCCTTAGGTGTGAGAAGCTATCAGTTGGAAGGGGCCTGGATTTGAAGGACTGTGTGATACAGAGAGCCCACGAGCCCACACTGCTTTGGCTTCTTTTGACACGTTATTATTGTGGCAAGTCACTGAGATTTAGGATAGTTTGCTATAGGTGTTAGCATATCATAACTACAATAATTTCCCTTCCTGGTGGCCACTAATAGCACTAGCTGACTCCTTTGGGTTTACTGAGTTACCTGTTGCTTTCTGTAAGATATTATATATGAGTGTTCATTTTTGACAAGTGATCTGAGAGCCTACTGACATCTCTCTACCAACCATTCCCAACTTGGGCTCTTTGGCTGATTTTGCCTTTGGGGAATCATTCTTTCTCTTAACTGATACAATTCTGGAAGAGGTGACTCCACTTTCTAAGCTCTAGGTGCAGAACATGTGACTTAGGCTAAGCCCATAAAGTCTTGTGTTCCTCCAGCCACAGCGACAGGTTCACAGATGGGCATGTGACCTAAGCTGGTTCTGATTTCATCTCAGGATTTTGGCTGGGAAACTTGTAAGGAGACTCTGGCTTTCTCACTAGACTTTAACAGAGAAGATGACAGCCACAGGAAGCACAGGCAGCCATCCCACAATCATGAATCGAGCTGGCCATGGGAGAGAGATTACACTAAGGATAGCAGAATAGAGCGGGTCTCGGGCATTGTTGTCAAGCAGTTGGATCAGGCCTTGCCTGGCATCTATGTATCTTTTAGTTGAGTCTTCATTACTTGTACTCAAACTATTTGCAGTGGAACCAGTTTTTATCACTTTTCTAATCAAGTAAAACATTTTAGTCATGAAATACTAAATGCCATTAAAATAGATGATCTTTGGAAATCACTTCTAGTTCTAAAATTTGGAGTTTATGAGGCCCACAATGAATCCTTGGCACTGAAAAGTATTTACAGTAATCTATACATAGAAATGTCTGTTTATCTTGACAGCCAAAGAGTCTCTGATGATTTGAAGACTTCAGGCAAGAAGATGATGAATACTCTGTAAAGGAAATATTGACCTTCCTACACCAGGGCAAACCCCTCCATGGCTCTCATTGCCCTTCATGGGTTCTATAAGACTCTGTATTAGCTGGCCTGCCCACCTCTCTGACTTTATTAGATACATACCTACCCCATCACTGAACACCAAATTCTCAGAATTCATTCCTGCCCCAGAACCTTTGTGCTTACTGCTATCTTTGTATATATGCTCCTCTCCTGACTTCTCTCTGGCATCTCTCCACTCTCAGTTTATCCTCAAGAGACCTTTCCTGAACACCCAGCTAACCGTCTCTTTTTCTTACACTCTTTACAAAACACTATTTCATTTATTCACATACTATCTCCAGCTCCTGCAAAAATAAGAGTTCTTCAAGGGCAGAGCCTTGCCTATTCCGGTGTCCCCAGCACCTGGCACAGTGCCTGACACACAGCTGGCACGGAGTAAAAAATAGAACCTTAGGCCCAAAATGGAGGCAGCAATGTCCTTTGGAGATGGGTGGAGAATGGGAGGGACTTGAAATGTTGCCATGGCGGGAAGACTGGGGATTTATGGGAGAGAGGGCAATGTGGCAGGGAGCCCAGGGCAGCTGCTGCTTGGGAATTCTTATCGGGGTTACTCACAGAGTATTTCAAAAAGGAATGGTGTGTGTGTGTGTGTTGTGTGTGTGTGTGTGTGTGTGTGTGTGTCTGGGGTGGGGATATTCTGCATCTAAAGAACAACAGAACAACATTAGAAACTTTCTGGTGCATTTCACTTCATTTCCTCCTCAGCGCTGATATTTCTGAGTCCTTCCCAGAATTTTTGCTGCCCTTACAGACTGTTCCCCCAAGTTGCAATCTGAGAGCATCTACTTGGCAAAAGGATCCCCGGCCTTTGCAGTTCAGCATCATCGTAACTTTTCACTTCCTCCTTCAGAGATGGGAATAAACACTGTTCCCTTAATTTCAGAAGAAATGAAAGTGATTTTTCTTTGCCCTTTTGGGTAACTCCCCCGCACCTCACTCCTGCTAGCTCAGCTCCACTGGCTCCTTTAGATTTGGGGGAAACTTCTCAATCAGATGTGGTTATTGGATGCAAATCTCAAAGGAGAAATTCCAAAGAACAAATCTCCAGGCTGCTGTATCTCTTTGATTTTTTTTTTCCCCCTAACTGAGAGCCAGAACATGTGATCTAAACTTACCTTTCTCTTCCCCGCCCTTCGCTTGTCTCTTCCTAGCAGACAGGGGAAGCAGGAGGTACTTTTTTATAGACTTAATTTTCAGAACGGTAATGTTAGGTTGAACTGCAGTTTCACAGAGCTGCTTTGGAATTTGGTGTTCACAGCGTCTTTTCTTGATATGTTGAAAGGAGCAAGAACGTGTTGAAGTGGCACCGAAAAGGCAGTGGTCAGGCACAGGGACTTTTCCCGCCTTCCTTCCCCTCGTTTGAACCCCTCAGCGTCCTCTTGTTGGAGAGGAACCAGCCTTGCAGCCATGGTTCCTGGTTGTGCACGTGGTGGTGTTTTACTCTGCCTCCTCTTATCTGTCCTCTCTGGGTTACATTGTCCATCTTATCCAGGTCGTTTGGTTGATCTGACACTTGCTGTCAATTGGTGAGATGTTCTTTTTTTTTTGGTGCTGGGGATCAAACTCAGGGCCTTGTGTTTGCAAGGCAAGCACTCTAACCACTGAGCTAAATCCCCAGCCGGTGAGATGTTCTTAAATTCTTGTTTTTATGCTGGATCCTGTATGGAAAATGAGGTAGCCGTACATTTCATTGAGGAGACATTGTCCAGAAATAGTTAATATTTGCTCAAAAAGTGATTTATTACCTTTCATGCCATGATTAAAGTTTAACTTTCATTGAACAACTGCTCTATCGATATAGATGAAAATAAACACTTGGGGACATGCGTGATAGCTCTTTCATTGGTCTCCATGCAGTTTCTCTGCCCCCTCAACGAACCCATTAAGTTCAGTTTTGTTTTTTTCTTTAACAAAGAATATAATCACGCCTAGTCTAATACATTCAGTGGCTTCCTGTTGCCCTCAGGGTTCAGCCCACGTGCCCCAGCCACGCCCTAAAGTCTTACAGGGTCTAGGTCTTCATGACATCCCTGACCTCAGCTCATATCTGCTGTTTTTGAGGTGAGTGGGACAGAAACTGGGCGTGTCTGTGAGGGGCCAGCAGCAGAGCCCTGGTGTGGAGCGTCGTGGAATAGGGATGACAGTATAGGAATCAGATTGCGTCCATCTGTGGGAGCAGGGCAGTGCTCCCTGTAAAGGGACACTGAGGACTGAGAGCGATCACTGGCAGGTGGTGGCATGAGCAGGTGAGACAGAGCTCGCGGAGGATCTGGAAGCTCCGTGTGCTCCGTGGGTGCCAGGGCACCATGAAAGGCTGACACGTGTTGGTTTTCTGTGGCTACTGCCTCTGTGAATTGGCAGCCGAGTATCTGGGGTGGTTTGACGTCACTGCCCGTCTCCTTCGTACCAATGGCCCCTTCGAAGCATACTGGGCGTGGTTTCCTGTGATACTCTGTGGTCTTGCATAGCTTTATTTTGGCCAGTTCTCATCTAGAACCACATGGCAAAGGGTGGTTTCCCTGAGAGACCAGGCCCCTGGCATAACTCAGCAAGGAGCTGCAGAATCATCCGGCAAGGTGGGATGGGCTGGAGAACAAGAGACATAGTCCCTGTGCTCAAGGAATGGGAGAAAGGGCAGAGAGGTCCAAAGAGGTCCCAGGCAGGTCTGCTGTGTGATGTGTGCCGTTGTCGTCCCACCTTCACATCTTCAGGGAGCTTGCCAACCCTTGGCATACTGTTCACATTGGCTTCCATTGATTCTCCTCCTCTCCCTCCCTTCCTCCCTTCCTCCCTCCCTTCCTGCTAGATGGCCTCAGTTTGCTGGAAGTTGGCACAGTCCAGCACATGCGTCTGCTTTATTACAAGGAGTTTCTAATGCTGAGTGCCCTGAGGTTCAAGAATGTCTTCACTGGAAACAACTGGCGTTGATGATCAAGGCTGCCATTTCCATTTCTGTATTTTGGGGGTCAAGATGAGCTGAGTCCTCAGGCTGCAGCAGACAGAGTTTCTCATAGGGTGGTTGTCTTAGTTGGGGCCACCTCTGATCAGCGACTGACCTCTGTTTTAGGAAATTCTGTAGTTCTTTTGGGTGAGATCAATATATCCATGTACCATTGCAGTGACCAAGATATAGATGAGCTTTCTGCTTTAGGACTCTGGAGGTCTTTGATCATGGCCCACAGGAAGAAATATGTTTTAGCTGGGTGCAGTGGTGTGGTGCACATCATCTTACCATCTAGAAGGCTGAGGCAGGAGGATCGCAAGGCTGAGCTCAGCCTGTGCAACTTAGCAATTTAGACCCTGTCTCAAAATAAAATATAAAAATGGCTGGAGGTGTAGCTCATTGTGAAGGCCCTGGATTCAACACCCAGAAAAAAGTACATTTTTCAAGCAGCCTAGTACACACACATACACACACGCACATACATGACACACACACATGCCTCTTTAAAAAATGTCTCACAAAATAATACTTTAAACTTACTAATGTGTCTGACTCAGTCTTAGGAATTTTATTCTGTTCTCTTTTCCTTCATTATTTAAAAAAATGCAACTTGCAACTATCCGTGTGTATTCCATGACCTACCGACTGGCCTTGAGTCTCAGGGTGAAAAGTATCACCTAGGGATTCTCTTCCTGCAATCTAGGGGTCTTGGAAGGAAATTAAATAGAATTTAAGCACAAGAAAGTCACCTGCAATGGCCCAAACCTGAGTAGAGAGTGTCACAGTGTTTCCAGGGTGAGTTCTGCAGCAGTATCACAGGCCTGTGTGGGCTATTTCAGAGGCGCCATGGGGCTCACTTTTCTAAGGACTACAAGCCACGTTAGCTAGGGAGGGATAATTGCTCCATTTACTGAGTGCTTACAGTGAGCTTAGAGATGGAGAGTAAAAGAAAAAAACTGAGGCCTAGTAATAGGGTGGAAATGAGTAGATGAATGTGGGTGAGAGGAAAGAGCCCTCTGCCAAAGGTCTCACCCTGAGGCCAGCAGCATGGAGATCCATCATTCTGGCACCTGGCAGCATCAGCAGGACATGGAGGGAACATCTGCCACTCATTTCAAGTGGCGACAAGCGTAAGATAGTTTGTACGTCCTCGGAGGAAAACCAGCAATGGGGTTTTTCCACCAAGGTTGCTCGGGGTCTGAACGTGGGAGCCGGGCACACACCCCTGCCCAGTCAACAAAGTGTCATCACCACAAATGAGAAGAACCACACCGCAGACTGCAGGGTGCCAGGTGGGACACTGTGGGCAGGATCCTGTGTGCTGTGAAGAGACAGCAGCAGCACGAGAGGATTGCATTTTGCATTTGAGAGCTTTGGGCAGGAGGTGGGCTTCGCATCTCCATCTGTCTTGGCTCAAGTTCACGGAGGTAATAAATCACAGGGCTGCACTTCATGTTTGGGTGAGCTTGTCTGGCGATGCTTTGATGAACTGAGTGATGCTGTTGGGTAGACCTAGGGGCAAGGATGTGAATGCGGCTTCAAGGAGCTGAGATCCACCTCTGGCCCATAGTCAGCAAGAGCCCGGGCCTCTAAACCCAGCAGGCCACAAGGAACTACATTCCAGCAGCATCCCATCTGCTTGGGAGAAGACTCATCCTGGCAGCCTCACTGCGACTAGAGCCCCGACTGACGCTTGACTGTAACCTCATGAGACCCTGCAAAGGGGACCTCGTGAAGCTGGGCCCAGATTGCTGACCCACAGCGGCTTTGAGATGATACACGTGTTGTTCTAAGCTACGAGTGTGTGGTCACATTGCTACACAGTGATAACAGATGGGAAATTATCCTCCCTGCCTGGAGGTACAGGATGCAGTGAAGAAACCAATTTGATTGCTTGACAGGTCTCCCCCAGTTTAAGTGCTGGTGATGGGCAACCACATCCTGCCCCGCTTCTAGATAGGAAAAAAAAGCCATGACCAGTGGAAGATGGCTTTTCGAGTCGAACTGCCTATGATGTCCGTATTGGGATTCAAGTCTTGAGAAATCACTTTCTCTCTTGGTTCTATTTCTTGGTTCTAAGTCTGATCAGAAGAGTCACGAAGACTCCCAAGTGGGCTGTTGTAGCAACATTTCTTGAGCAAGGGTTTGGCAGGGGAAGTTTCCTGATCATGAGCTCCATGTCCACACGGATAACGGCTGGACTGACAGGGTTACAGAGAGCCACCAGTTTAGGGGAGAGGTCAGATGCCCTCAGACAGCCTTGGCCCCCACTGTGACCCCTGGAGAACTTCTGTCCCTGGCCCATTGACCCAATAAGGTAGCATTTGCATGTGGCTTCTGTTTCGACAGTCCACACCAGTCTGGGACAGGAGGTACAGGAGGGAAAACAGACATTGCTTTTCAAGGCTTCAGGCATGGAGATACTTTTGTCTGTGGTTGTGCAGTGCTCTTGTTTAGAGAAATTAAGGCCTGGGTGAACCAGGCTATCATTTTGTTTGCTTCCTCTCATTTCTATTTAAAGCCATTTATAAGAAAAATCTTCCAGCAACGTCCAGCTTCCCCCTACTCCCACAGAGCTTTTTTTTTTTTTTTTTTTTTTTTTTGGACTGTGTTAATGGGAAGGAAGGTCATTATCCAGAGAGCAGCCAGATTCTCTTTCACAGGGTCAGAGGTTCATGTTACCTCCCTGCTAATGCCAATGTGGCTTCCCTCTGTCCTCAGGACAATGATTCTGCTCCTCCTCACAGCCTCCAGGGCCTCCTGCCTGCTAGGCAAGCGCTCTGCCACCACTGGCCTACAGCCTCAGCCCCCCATCCGTTGAAATTTTTTTCCCTTTTAAATTTTGAGACAAGTTCTCACTATGTTTCCCAGGCTGACCTTGAACTTGGATCCTCTTGCCTTAGCCTCCAGAGTAGCAGGGAGAACAGGCATTTGCCACCACACCCAGCCATACAACACAATTTTAATCAGATTATTAACTGCTAATGAAGTCTTCCCACCATATTACTCTGTGAAGCTGGGGGTGTCTGCCTCCTCCCACTGTCACACAGTCTCCCTAAAGGTAGCCCCCAGGGAATATTTGCTAAGTAAATGGCCAAGGGAGTGAAGGGACCCAGGAATAGGCCGGGAAATCAGGATCAATATATAGTAGTTGCTTAAGCCCTCACTTGGCCCCTGGAGGGACCTCAAGGGGTCATTTCCTCATCCTAAGATAGTGTCTACATTAGGTTTTGACTTCCCGGTGGCTGAGCTGTGATTCCTTACAGGGGACTGATGTCTGGTCAGGTTTGGAGACTCACTCTGCTGAATGTCATAAGGACAGTGAGTTGGGGGGGGATGACATTTGCTGGTTACAGGGACAGGAAGGAGGACTGTGGACTCACATGCTTCTGAACCAGCTGAGTACGTAGCTCTGTGGAACAGCATTGTCCACTTGAGAGTGGTCAGGATTCCGGGACTTCTGGTCTCCTGCCAGATCTAGTGCTTGGTTCTTTCTGGAAACAGTTGTGTGCAGCAGGGGTCCGGGGGTGCGTGTGAGTGTCTCTGAACCCAGGTGAGGGCCCAGCGGGCCTGAAGGCCTCAGTGTGGCCCTTGCTTATTCGAGTTCCCTTAAGCCCTTCCTTCCAAGGATCTTATTTAATCCCCCATCATCTCTGCAGTGGTTAATTACACTGCATTATAAGGAAGACAACTAAGGGTCAGAGACCAGAAGTCACTTTGCCTAAGACATATGAGCCATGTTAGAAAGAGATTCAGGGGAAGAAGGGCTGAAGAGAAGGGAGGGGAATGGGGAAAAAAAAGAATTAAGATATGTTACGTACAGGTACAAATTCCCTATGATGAATGTGATCAATATGTATGACAAACACATACTAATAAAAAAAAGTTAAAAAAAAAAAAAAGAAGTGAGATTCAGGCTGGGTATGGTGGGACACGTCTGAAATCCCAGTACTAAGGGAGCCTGAGGCAGGAGGACCCCAAGTTTTAGCCTAGCTGAGCAACTTAGCAAGACCCCGTCTCGGAGTAAAAAATAAAAAAGGGCTGAGGATGTGGCTCAGTAATAGGGCACTTGCGTAGCATGCACAAAGCCCTAGGTTCAATCACCAGTATTAAAAAATTACTTTTTTAAGGTAAGGTTCACACTGAGGTCTTTCATACTCCCATGCCTATGTTCTTTCTTTGTGATGATACCCCAGACCTGAAACTACTCTAACGTAACACAGTCAACTTGAGTGATTCCTAGGGTTCAGGAAAAACCTGTTGTCCCTAACGCTTCCATCTCTCTCTCTTTCTCTCTCCCTGGCACACACACACACACACACACACACACACACACATGCTCACACTCCCCTCCCCAACAATCCCGATGTATGAGATTCTTCTAAGAAGGGTGAAGCCTTCTATTTTATAATCTGGGATATGATTTAAAAGTCAAGCGTTTGGAGAAAGTTGATCTGTCAACAAAGTCACACTAAGGGTCAAACAACTGATACGACATTTTAGGACAGCAACTCTGGATTAAGTAGGAGAATATGGAAAGGAAGAATTTGTGCCTAAAGGGCTAAAGAAGTAAGAGGAGATAGAAGAAAGAGGAGAGGAAGAGAGAAAAGGAGAAAGATGAGAAAAGGGTTAGGAAGTAGAGAAAAGAATCTTTGACAGATTTGTAGTTAGTAGCTCCTTTTCCACAGGAATGCCAGGGGTAATATTTGAGCAGAGACCTGAGTGCTAAGAAGTCCGGAAATACCCTTGAAGGACTGCATTCCAGGCAAAGGAAACAGGAGAACGGAAGTCTGGAGCAGGGGACTGGTTTGGCCCCGGGTACCTGGGGTTGGGAGGGGTCAGCAGCAGGAGGTAGATTGAAAAGAGCATTTTAACGTTTTTCTCTTGTACACTTAAACATTCCCTCTGTCATCTGGTTTGATTCGGCAGCAGCCCTGTGGCCCAGATGGATGAGAGTTAAGGGGACAAGCTCTAGGCCCAGAATGCCTGGGTTCAAAACTATCAGTGGGCTTTGGGACTTGCTTACAAATGACTTAATGTTTTGTTTTGGTTAAAATAAGGCCAACATTCTCCTTTATAAGCATTTGGGAGAGATTTAATGAGATCATTAACACACTTAACATGATAGTGGGCACACAGTAAGTAGTTAATAAGTGCAGCTTATTATTATTTTCTTTTGATGCAGCCTAACTGCTTATTTGGAAGAGCATTTCAGTGTGACTATAAACCTCTTGAGATTGCTTCTGTGTCTTGGAAGATGAATGATTTCCTTTTAGTGCCTGTCACATTCACAGTACTCAATAAATACTCACTGAATGCATGGAAGCATGAACTAGGATGCCAGGATCAGGCAGAAATAGAGGGCATAAAACTGTGGGTGGAGGAATTTGAAGATAATTTGGGAGGCACTGGGAGCTATTGAAGGTTTTTGAGCATGGAGAGGAGTGTCATACTGAAGGAGAGAGGACTTGGAAACAGAACAAAGAGTTGGCAAGTTGTGGGCATTGTCTGATTGGGTCCCAGGAAAAACGGAAGGGGGGATTTCCTTTTGTATTCACTGCTGCTTTAGAGGCTGCCAATCACCCCATGCCATTTGTGATGTGCTGGTCTGCCTACTGCAGCCACCCTCATCCTACTCTCTGGGGTCGCTACCTCAGAGTCCTCTAAGGGCCCCCTTTATCCGTCTGTTCCTTTTATTCTTTATTAGTCCCCTTTGCAAATGGCCCTGTATGGCCTTTCCAGTTCTTGGGGGCCTGGAGATTTGGTGGTGGGCAGGGGGCACTTTCTGGTCACTGTTGCTGTCTCTGGTTTCTTCCTTTGGTAGAGTTCTGCTTCTCTGGGTCTTCAGCTGTTCCTCTATCCCTGTCCCGCTGGTGCTGGTGCTGGTGCTAGTGCTGGTGCTGGTGCTGGTGCTGGTGCTGGTCCTGAGCCACTGCAGCACCCACCCAGCTCTTCCTTTTCCCTTCTGGCAGCCAGAAGGTGGTGTGCTCTGATTGACAGCTACAGCTGCAAGGAGGGGTTGAATTTAGACCAATCAGTAGGCTCAAATTTGGACCAATCACAGACTTGCTCCTGCTATATAAACAGTCCTCTCTGCTACATATAAATAGCTTTCAGCCTCCACTGCTCAAGTTGGACTGGGAAGGTTAGGACTTGTGTGATGCTATTCCCTGCCTGGGATGGTACACAATAGTGTTTAGATAAACCCTTATTCCACTGTTCCCAGAATGTCCTGTAATTCTACTGTGCATTATTCTGGGTAGTGTGCACATAGTGGGTCTCTTAAAAAGCTGTAAACACCCAGTGTCTGCCAACCCCAAATAATTTGGGGGACTGCCATTGACTGGCTTCCAGTGGTGGCATCTGTTAACAACCAGCAGCAACAACTGTCAGCAATCTGCAACACTTGCCTGGGAACCCCACAGCTGTAACACTAAGGGCTGAGGGCTAGAGGGATTTTGAATCCCAGAGCTGTAACAGCAAGGGCTGGGAGCCACTGGCACTAAAGGCCCCAGTCGGCTAGCAAATCTGTACTTTCCTGATTTGGAAAATTAGGAAAAGTTTTCATCCACATTAAGGAAAAGAATCCTCCATTGATTGGCAATAGCCTGAGAGTGGGCCCTCCTTCTCTGTGCCCCTGCAGCCTACCACCAAAGCACTCAGAGTACACGCCAGGGAGCCAGAAGGGCTACTGGAAAGGCATAGCATTGCTGGATACAGCAGCAAACAAAATGGCACAGTATTTGGCCTCAGGCCATCTGGTGGCTCTCTTACTCTCTCCTGTATCCCCAAGGTCTTCTGTTTGGCAAGAATATAACCCTCCATTCTGAGACCTAGAGCACCTCATTGACCTTTGGCAGCCCAGCCGCATCAGGGTCTTAGCTGCTGCACTGGCCTTTGACACGATCAGCATCACAGAGCAGCAGGGACCTGGCAGTGAGGTTTTGTCCCTTAAAAGGATGATGGAGCCTTCAGGGGGCACTTGTGGTTTTAAATAGCATTTTATTCTTTTCTTTATGCTTGACTTTTTTCTTTTGGTACTGCTGGGGATTGAACCTAGGGCCTCATACATGCTAGGCCCCCCTTTACTACTGAGCTGTATCCCCCCAGCCCTTTGTGTCCCTTTAGATTATCTTATGGAGGACTGAGTCCTAGAGACAATCTCTGATCTTTAGGTCCTTTGCTATCTTACACCCTCATTCATCCATTCAGTACACATCTACTGAGTAAAGTCAGTGTGCTGAGCATAGATGCTGGGAAACAGATTCTAGACCTGCCTGTTTCTTAAAACCTAAAGGTTGGCTCACTGCACCCATGGATTGTGCCATGGTAAGGATCATCTGTGCCCTAGGTATTGCCAATGCCATGAAACCTAAATCTTAAGATGTTACTGAAGGGCATAAGTGTTCTTACTTTGCAAACAGATTTGCTGCAGGATTAAATCAAGCCACAGAAGTTTAGAATTTGAAGGGACCTAGGGGACCAGCTCACTCAATCAATTCCCTTCATTAATTAGCAGTGAAAAGTGAGATTTAAAAAGCTTAACAGACTTGCTTACAGTTATTCAGCCATACCAGAGCCAGCAGGTCACAGCTAATACTATTTCGTGTTGTTTTTAAAATCCTGGTACTGGTTTCTTTCCATCATCCTTTTCATGATATATGGATCCTTTAAAGATGACAATGCTGTCAAGACCAGTATTTATTGAGTGTTGTCTACATGGCAGACTCTGTATAAGGGCTTTTGATATGTCACTGCTCTGTTCTCAGCAATCCCATTAACACTATTGCAAGTGAGCTAAGGCACAGAGAGTTCAGACAACTTGCCTGAGGTGTGGCACAGCTCAGAATTGCTGGTGCTGGGTTGTCATCTAGTCCACTTGACTTCTGAGCCAGTACTCTGAGCCACAACACTGCATGGCTTTCTTTAGAGTCATTCTAACCAGAGTCCCTGTATAGAAATGTGTTCCTGCTCTACTATTTAAAGGATAGTACTTCTACACTGAACACAATTTTAGTGCTGTTAAAACCAAAGCTTGGTATTGTATTTTCCGCGGATCTTTTAAAGTGCTTCATCACTGTATATATAGCTGCTATTAAAGTTTTCAAAGCTTTGCTGATACCACTGGGATGAAAAGCCTTATATGCGATGCCCGTAACAATGAGCAGAAATGGCTTCCTGGTTATAAGTAAGTGTGCTCAAATATCTGCATTACAGAATGAGATGTTATGTGCAATTTTCTTGAAAAGCAACTGTATTAGGGGACAGCAAAATTTAGTTTATCTTAGTAGAAACTGACTTAAATAGTGTGATTTTAATGAAAGTCGGGGGTGTTTTGCTGTTCTCAGAAATCTTCCCATTTGAGTTGCTTTCATTTCCCAGGACAACTTTGTCTCCTGGCCTCCCTCCCTTTGCATTTTATGGTCCAGGGATTCTATGAGTAGGAAGTCCCAGTAATACCTAGAATCTAAAACAAGACCAGTCTGTTCGCTCATTGGATTTTCTCCTTGGAAACTGTTATCAGAATAAACTCTGGAGGGCTCAAACTTTAATGCATGCTTCTCAGCAACGTTGCCCCTAATGATGGAAAGTTGTAGAAAAGCAAGTTAGAGAACATTATGAACCTCTCCAATACTCTGGAGTTTTATCTATTATCAGGAGCAGCTTGAGCCCAGAGCCATTTAAATCCTCTGGGGGTGGAGGAGGGTGGAAAACGTAATTATTCTCAAGGGATCACTGTGGGCTGAGCACAAATGGGTTGCTATTTGTTTTCTGTTCGTTATAATGATTACAGCCTGGTGATAGTGTTTGGCAACAGGATCCAGCAGTTCAGTTATGACAACTTCATCACCGTCATTAACGCCTTTTGTTTGCAGTGAACATGCAAAGCTGTTCAGTATTAAGAGTCCAGGGATGAAAAAGAAGAAGGGAGGGGGAAGTGAAGAAAGCGAGACAGCAAAGGGATAGCACCAGGGAAGAGAGGTTCACACACTCTTAATACCCGAAAGAAATACCCCTGGGTAAGTAAGTCAGCTGACTTACAGGGTGTAGGGGCTTGGTGAGAGGACCAAATCTTGGACTGTCTGTTCTTTCCCCTAGAAAAGTGATTGTCTGTGTTTATAAATGTGCATCATTTTTGCCATTCTGGTTCCTAGCATTGCCCTCAGGGAGATGGTATTTTTGGTAAGGGGTTTTTCTACTTCAAGTATAATGGCTGTGAATAACTAGTTTCAGTATCTTCTCTAGGATGCAAGGGCAAAATGCAGCAAAATAAATAGAGGAAGTGCAGTGACCTTTGCTGTGGATCTACTGGGTGTCCAGCAAGGCGCTTTTTTTGTGTGCATTTCCTCCTCTCTCTTCTCAGCAATTGGGGTAAATAGCCTCATTGCCATTTAACCTATGAGAACAATAACAGAGTTTTAAAATGTGCCTGAGATCACCTAGCTGGTTAGCAGAGAGCACGGTTTGAATCCCTGTGTCTCCTTCCAAACTTACTTTTGTGGTAACTGCTGCTGGAAAAAAGTAATTTTTTAAAAATTAATTTAAAGAGGATCAAGACAGTGTAGGCAGGAATAGGCAGGTATTTGACAATTTGATCACGTGAAAGCATAGTAAAAAGATATATTGGACTCAAATTAATTAAATTATAAAAATACAGAATGCTTTTTTAGGAACTTAGCCCTCCTCCTGGGATGACCCTTGACAAGACATTGTGTTCCTGTTTTGAGACGAAAACTGGGTGGAAGATGAAAGTTTGATGTTTGGCTCATATGTCTCTCTGTCTCATTAATACTGTATATTTGGTGCTTGCTTGTGGTTTTGGCTTTCTGCTGCAGACCACGCTCCTTTGACTCACATTCCTACTTCTTA
This sequence comes from Hystrix cristata, assembly GCA_004026905.1. Lineage (NCBI taxonomy): Eukaryota > Metazoa > Chordata > Mammalia > Rodentia > Hystricidae > Hystrix > Hystrix cristata. The sequence continues at coordinate 57,481 of PVJO010006949.1, read as the reverse complement.
GAGTCCTCTTGTCCTTTTCTGGACAACTTGATGCATATTGTGACTTGGATCTTGAGAAATGTCTGGTAAAACTGGCCAGTTGGGAGGGCAGGCTTAGCAGAGAAGCAGAACCAGGCGGGTGGCCCTGGTGGGACAGAGAACAAAAGCCTGCAGGATTCTTGTAATGACGGAATCATGCTTCTGCTATGACATTCCATGAACTATCCCAAAATTGGCCATAACCATTTCTCCTTGACCCGGTTAACCCTTTAAACTATGGACAGAACATTCACTCACAGTCTAGCCTACACTCAGGGCACAATGCCACCAATCAGAGGAACTCAAGAGATTTTCAGTTCTAACTTCTTCAGAATTCCTGGGTTCCTTCTCACCACTCTAGCCACATGGGTTGCGATTGTGCACCGCTGCAGAAAAACAAGAAGCAACTGAAAACCCCAGGCAGGGGTGGAGAGCGGTGAGAAAAGACACCAACTCTGAGGACCAGGAAGCTGGAAATTCCCTGCTGCCTTGGGTGTCTGAGCTCTGGCTTTTCGACTTCCCTAAAACCATCCCCTGCACTCGGGAGGTGCTCACTAAGTGTCTGTCTGTGGAAATGAGGGTAAAAGCCCAGAGCCAGGATACTCTGATGCTAAGCGAGCGATCGTTTGGATCCCCAAACCGAAGCCTCTTCCTCACCTGAGTGCGAGGGAGTGGCGACCGAGAGCAAGACAGCGTTTCCAAACCGAGACTCCTCGGGGGGAGCAGCTGGGCGCCTGGGGGGAGCTCTCACCCCGTCGGTCCCGCTCAGCACGAAACACAACTTTCTCAAGCCTTTAGGTTTCTCTTGGCTGGGGTTTACAGGGGGCAGTTCAGGGTCAGGAGCGAGGCGGGGGGCGCGGCCCGCTGGAGGTGGGTGGCTCGCAGCCCCGCTAAGTCTTCAGCACCACCTGCGTGGACAGGTGGGACACGCGCACTTCGGGGGCCACCCCGGATCTCGCGCAGGCTGCGGACTGACCCCGTCCAGTTGGAGAGCGTCCGCGTGCAAGGCACAGAGACCTCCGCGTGCCCCCTGAGGGGGTGGGCATCCGGCCCGAGGAGAGGGCGGGCGGGCGCCAGGAGCTGGGGCGGGAAGTCGGGGCGGCGTGCGAGCGAGGAGGAGCGGAGGGGAGGGGAGGAGAGAGGAGGAAGTCCCCGTGGCCACCCTAAAAGGGGGGCTCCCGCGGGCCTCGGTCCGCAGGGGAGGGGCGGGCCGCCGGGCGCACTCCCCGCCGACCCTCGCGGAAGGGGCGGGGGCGGCGCGTGCGCCGGGCGGCGGCGCGGAGGAGGGGCGGGGCGTGCGGGGTCCCGGGCGGCGCGGGGCTGCGGCGCGCGCGGGGCGGGGGGGCGCGCGGGGGGGCTGCCCCGGGGCGGCCCCCCCACGTCGGGGCGCGGCGGGCGGCGGCGGCGAGAGCGCGGCCCGTGCGGGTCTCCGGGAGCCGCCGCCGCCGCCGCTCGCCAACATGGCGGACCTGGAGGCCGTGCTGGCCGATGTCAGCTACCTGATGGCCATGGAGAAGAGCAAAGCGACGCCGGCCGCCCGCGCCAGCAAGAAGATCGTCCTGCCCGAGCCCAGGTACCGGCGCCACCGCTCCCCACCCCCGCGGTCACCAGCGACCCCCTGCGTCGCGGAGGGTCGGACGCCCCGCTCCCCCGAGCCGTGACCTCCGCGAGGGCCTCGCCGTGCCGGTCCCTGAAATGGGGCCGCGGAAGGCTGTTGGGAGAGCGCGGCAAAGTGCTCCGCGCGCGGCCAGCCGCGAGCGCTCCGGCCGGGAGGCTGGGATGTGGTTGTGACCTGGCTGGACCAGCCGCACCTTGCCGCGCCCTCTTCTGCCCCATCCCCGCCCATCCTTCTCACTCCATCCCGTCGGACCTCGCTGTTCCGTTGCTGTGGCTCCCTCTTGTCCCATCTCTGAGCTGCTTTCCAGCCCCATCACGGTCACTCCTGCCCCATCCCTGGCCTCCCCTCCAGCCCCATCCTTACAATCCTTCGATTCCCCGTGCTTGTCGTTCCCTAGAGCGCCACCCTGCTCATTCCTTCCCGGGTGTCCGCTGCCCTCCCTGCTGCCCTGTTTTCCAACTCCATCCTCTCTTTGCCAGCTCTGACTTCCGAGCTGGAGAGTGAAGACGTGGTTGGTCTTTTGTCCCAGGTGCTCCCTAAGGTCCGTCTGTCTAGGCAGCTTCCGTCTTCTTTCCTCTCTGGTACCTGGCCGGGAGGAGTGGAGTTTGACTCACTCGATTTTCGATTTTGGTACTAAGTGTGTCTCCTGAGCTGCTTTCCTCAACCTGCACTTCTTCTGTGGCACTTTCTTGAAAGGCTAAAATGAAATTCATTTGAAAACATGGAATGGAGTGACGACAGGAATTTAGTGTTAAATCACCAGATTGGCCCCTATGGAATTAGCAATGAAGTTGTCATTTTCTGTCAGGTGATTTATTATGATTTTACTAAAATTTTGATTAATTTTAGGATTTTACTAGTTTATGCTATTACCAGTACTACAGAAAAGATTATTCATGAGGTTAGTAGTTTCAGTGTGTGCCAGAGCATCGATGTTGGGTTTACTTCCCTAGCTCCTTTCCTAATTAACACCATCATTAGTTATACAGCTCGTGTGTCTCAGCGATGCAGAATAGCTCTTAGTAGCACCCTGGTATAAAGAGGCATCATTTTTATGGTGAATTTGAAACCTTGGAATTCTGTAAAATGTTCGAATCTCAGGCAAAGCTGTTAGGTGTTTGAAATCATCAGTACCAGGATTGTCGTAATGTTACCTTGACATAAGGGAAAATAATTTTTTGACACCAAGTGATTATAGATTTTCTACAAGTGCATTCATGAGCCCCATCATATAGAACAACATCAACTTCTTTGAGTTCTTTTTTGTGACAAGTCAAATTGTATGAAGGAAGACATGATAGCTGGATATTTCTTGGCTCATCTGTCCTCAGCCCCTGCCTCCTCTTGGTTGGCAGGGTGTGTTGCTTTCTGATAAGCAATAGGGAGTGGTGAGAATCAGGGAAAAGTGCAGACTTTTGTGAATTTTACATTCCCAGAGCTTAACATATTTGAAGCTAATCGAAAAATCAGAGCTGTTTAAAATTTTTGGACAATGGGAAACTTACTTAGGGAACAAGAACAAGATTCCCCCAAATCAATCTTGAATTTCATTTAAAAAAAAAACTACATTTCTACATATGTGAAATAAAAATGCTTAATTTCTTTTTATTTTCCTGCCTTTTCCTATACCCCCTCCCAAAGACCAGGGAATCTTAAATATGTACAGTTTCTATATATAAAATCAATAAACCTCAATTCATGCACAGTTTGGGGGAGTTCCTAAAACTAGGAACTGATCTCTTTTTTCCTTGGTATTTTGAACTCAAGGTGACTTCTGCTTTTTAGGTTCTGTCTTAAGAACAACATACTTATGTTCTTAGGGCATTGACTTCCCTGTATAAATGCTCTTGTGTTTGGGTGGTATTCTTTGGTAATGCTTTCTTTTTAGGGAGAATTGGTGACATTTTAGAATTGAGAAATGTCACTGGAGAGTAATTGTAGGAAACAGCCCTTTGGTAATTGTTACCTTGTTGCTGTTTTTCAAATGGACTCTTGAATTCTCCATTGGACCCTTCTCCTGGGATTCTAATTTGTTTTGTATTTGTTTGAAGGGCTTTGGCTTTAGTTTTGTAATATAACCATTTATATAGCAACAGTCAGTCCTTGTGCTGAGTTAGGATTCTGTTACATTGAAATTACTGGTAATAAAGCATCTTGCAAATAGGATACCTGGTAAATCTGGGAATGGTGCAGGGTTGGAGGGTTTCTAGATCCCTTAAGGAAGTTTATTTCATGTTAAAGAGCCTCAGCATTAATGACTTTAAAAGCTAGTATGACTTCACTGTGTTGATAAAGTATTTGGTCACATCTTTTCTGATAAGAATTTCTAGCTCAGCTTCACTTCGGAGTGAGCCATGTGATCACCAGTCTTTGGTGTTCTTGAAAAAGATGTTTAGATTTTGATTCCTTGTATTTCAATGAGAAGCATACATTTAACTTGCCATTGGTCTATCACCACTAATTTTTTCTTTCCAGCTAATCATTTGTAGTCACTGTGATATTCTTTATTTTAGTTGCTTTGCTTTTTTCCACAGTTTTAAACAGAAAAGCAGCAGAACCAGATACTATCTGGAGCTCCAGTCTGCCAGGGCACTGCCTCCTGTGCCAGCTACAGGAGTCTCAGAAAATGGAACATGCAGCCCAGGGGAGATTGTGCTTCTCTGAGCTGGCAAGAAGCAAACATTTTGTTATGTTGACACATTATTCAATTAATGAGCCAATGAGTATAAATCCTGTAAACGCTGACAGTTTGTTCAAATTACATACCTGCTCTAGCTGACTGGAACATTTGTTGAGCCAATGGAGCTGATAATGGGACCTATTGGGAATGGTAAACTGACCTGGGGACCTGATCACCGTGTAAAACCAGTTAAAACAGAAGCCTCGGGGGCGGGGGATTTAGCTCAGTGGTACAGCAATTGCCTACCAAGCACAAGGCCCTGAGTTTGATCCCCAGCACCGCACCCCCCCCCAAAAAAAACTGGAAGCCTTGAGATGTGTGTACCAGTTGTATGCCGTGTTAGAAAAGAAACACGAAGAAACATGACTTTGATTTAAGTAGGGCCTACTTTATAAGCAAGGCAAGGCATACACAAAGGGTCAACGACTTAAGCCTGGGCCTGATTGAGATAGCTTTCCCTTAGGTTCCATTACCCTGTTGGCCTTTTTAAACAGAATGAAATTGAATTGACTTGAAATCACACATAGTTGAAAGAAGTTGAATGACCCAAATTTGATCATTTCCGTGGAGGCTTGTTTCTATTTTTAGGACATTGAAAAATGTTTTATTATCTGTTGCAAAGCTTGCCGTGTGAAGTACTCCTACACTATGATAGGAAGATCTGAGATGAACGCTCTGAAATTCTTTATACTGTTACTGTTTAGTACTCTAATTCATTACAGAGCTTTGCTGTCGTTACCATGGGCTAGGGAGGAGTGCACAGCCACACACAAAGGGTTGAGCCAAGAAGGATGCATACTTTCAAGTAAAGCCCCTTGGAGATTCTGTTTAACTACCTGTATGGACAAGTAGCATTTGGATGACTTTTATTACTCTTTAATCGTAGAATACATTGTTTGCAAAGTGTTGATGATTTCCTTTGAAGAACTATCCAGGTGTGGTCAAATAGTAATGTGGTAGTTTGCATCTATATACCGCATGTGTACTGGCAGTGCAGTTCCCTTCTTCTGTAGAAATGGAGTTTATTTTGTAATTTGCTAACTCTAATGACTGAGTGAGTGGTAGATAATTTGAAATATTCCTCCCTTCTTGGGTTTTAGGGTGTTCCGTGGTGGCACCCTCCTGTGCCCACAGCCTAACTTGGAACTGAAAAGTAAATGTTAAAAGAATGAATAGCGCTGGGGATGTAGCCCAGTGGTAGAGCATTTGCCTAGCATGTGTGAGGCCCTAGGTTCAACTCCAAATACTGAAAAAAAGGAAAGAATACCCTTCAGGAAGAAAATTCTGTCTCTCTATCTTTATGTCTGTTGGTTTTTTTGGACAAGGTCTTGCTGTGTAGTTCAGGCTGGCCTTGAACTCACTGTGTAGCCCAGCTTGGCCTTGAACTCATGTCAATCCTGCCTCAGCCTTCCAGTTGCTGAGATTACAGGCATATGGCACACCTGGCTGAAAGTCGTCTTTATTACTGATAACTATTTCTCTGTCTAAAACAGCAGAGGTGTTCTTACTTCTTTTTTGCTAAGGTACACTTTCAAAAGGTAATTTGTTCTGACCTTTCAGTTATTATTTTGTTCTTGGTCAAAGTTAATTTGTGCCGGTGCCGTGAAGCTGCACAGCTGCCTGGAGCTGCAGTTCTTAGAAACATGTGCAGGGTCATTGTGTTGGCGCTGACTCGGCCCCAGTCGAGCACTGTGAAGTGCTTTGAGTAGAGAGCCCTGTGGATATCTTTGAGGTACAGGCAGTTCTGGCTTTTACGTAGTCTGTTCTTAGAGACAGCCTCTTCAGTGCTTCCCCAGTACACTGAGGCTTTGGCAGACATCCGTGTGAGCAAGGGTGGGAACGCTTAGAGAATGGTGTCAAGAGAAGACAGTACAAGTCTTTTTCAGCGGCAGATGGATGGCGAGCAGGTTAGTGGGCTGCAGAGGATGAGGAGCAGGGCTCCTTGGGGCTAGCAAGGGAAGGAGAGGCCTAGCGACTGTGGTGTGGTGACACAGCAATTGCCCTTTGCTGAGAGCTGTCCTCCCTGCCTGGAAGTTACTCTAGACCTACCAAGTGAGCAGCGTTTGCCCATTTTACAGAAGGAGCAGTTTGGTGCTCAGGGGAGGTAGGAAAGGTAAGCCCAGGGAGTAGCAGATGGCAGAAGAGATGGGCTGGAAACCTGCAGGTCCCCAGCCTGAGTTCTTGCCACCATGCTGAGCCACTCTGCCGAGAAGAGCAGGCACCATCCTTGCCTCTTATTCTGCTTGGAGTGGATGAAACTGAGACTTTTGTATTTGGGGACAGATCAGGTTTCAGACAATCTCAGCCAGCAGTTACTGCAGCCTTGGAAAAGTCAAGCCTGCCCTCAGAGACTGATAAAGAACAGCAGTTCCTGCGGGACCTGTGAAAACAGTAATTATGACTAAGTGAATAAGCAGTTGGCTCCTTATTTCCCATGAGGAATGTGAGTGTTAAATGCTTGTTCTGTTTAACACAAGGAGCGCAGTCTTGCTGGTGTTAATGACAAATTGTGTGATAGAACGCTTTACCCCTGTCTTCCGAACAGTATTTCTTTCTGCCTGGGTTTTTCTTCAGAAAAAAAGGGAACCCTAAGCTGCCCCCACCTTCTTTCTATTTTTGAAAAGAGAATAAAAAGACAAAACAATATGTTTGGCTTTATTTGTAATAAAAATCACTTTCTCAAACAGTCTTTGTTAATAAAATAATCTATTTGAAGACCATTTGAAAATATATTCTGTGAGCATAACTATCATTGTCCTTATTCGCTGGACATTGGCAATAAGGAAGTGGGAATGTGAATCTGGAAACTTGTACTATGTTGTTAAATCATTGATATGGTATGTCATTTGCATGCGTACAGGGCTGGGTATCCTAGGCCTACTTCTCTACTTCTCACTTCTTTATTCTTTCCTTTCTATTTTTATCATTGATGAGAAGTTGGAACCCCTGGGCCTTTTTGATTGCTCTGTGGGTCTAAAAAATGCAGAAGTAGTAAGTTGGTTCCTTATACCCTGTAAATGTCTCTTCTAATTTTGGAAGTATTCTTTTGGGTCATCTGTGCCTTGGCTGGAGGATAAGCATGTTTTAATAGTTTTAATGTGTGACATAATAGAAAAAGTCCAGTGGAGATAGCACGACAGTATTCTGCCTCTTAGATACTTGGTAACTGGTGGTTGGTAAAGGTCAGTTTGGACCCAAACTTGAACTTGTATTCTCTTTCGCCAACTCTTCCTTCTTCAAGGGTCTCAGGTACAGGAAGAGGTGATTTTATGGAAGTGGCCAGACTGAACCTGAATTGTCATTGCTGGGCCTTCCTTTTCCTGTGCCATCCCTACAACCTGCCATACTATAGTCAAAGAGAAGGTTCTAGATCAGAAGCCACCACATACAGATCCGATTCCATTGGCACCTTGCCATGAGATTTTGCTAAGTCATTAAAATTCAATGTGTTTGGCTTCCCCATGTGTAAAATATAATTCCTATTCATTTCATATCATAAAACATATTGGTAAAAAAATCTCTTTCTCTCAAGCATTTTTTATCCATACATTTTTAAATAGTGGAAGACATTAAAGATTACTCATACTGAATTTCAGAGAGAGATAAAAAGATTGGAGGAAATATTAAAAACATGATTCTTATTTAATGTACACCATTTGGGGGTGGTTGTTGAGGCTGTGTGCAGTATACGATGTAAGTGTACCTTAAAACCATACAAAACAGCAGCAGAGAAGGCAGGATTGCAAGGAGACCTTGACCCTGTGTGCTCCTCAGAAGTGGATTAGGGCAGGACTTTTAGAAAGTTGGACTGCTGGCTGGCTGGGACAGAGAAGAGCAAAGGTTGGCCTCAGAACCATGAGTAGGTGAATTTCCAAGATTTCTCCTTGGTTTTCCTCCTCAAGCTGCTTCCTATGGCATTGTGTGTCTAGAACTGTCTTCGTAATGCTTTATTCAGCTCCTTTTCTTTCATCCATCCTCCATCCAGTGGGCATTGGGCACTGGTGGTATCAGTGCTTGAGAATTCCCAGGCATGCTGCTCTTAAACATATGTAACCAGGCAATTAGGAGGGCTGACTCCTTCCCTGGAGGTCTTTGCTTCAGTAACGTGAACGAAAGATCATAACGCAAATGGAACTGGCTCCAGTTTATTGAGCAGGTGTTCATCCTAGTTTTCCTTACACATTAACAGATTGCATATTAATAGCATAAGGTCATAGTGTCTCATGTTTGCAAGGATCTTGGCTGGAATCTGGTGTAATCACACACTGATGGGTGACTTCCCTCAGGTGCCCGGCCAGGGTGCCTGAGATGAGCATCTTTGGGAACTATAGTCTTAGAAAGCCATCTTGCAATGCATTCTGTACATTAATCTCTTGCTATCCCTTTATGATCTTGCAAATCAAGGCCTGTCCCTCAGAAATGTGACAAATCATCATACATTTGAAAGGCAGCTACCTCAGCCCCTGGTGACTTTTATAGGCAGTTGTCCTTTAGTCATTCCTCACACTGTGTTATGCTGAAGTCTGTATGCTACTCTGTAATCTATTTAGCTCATCAGTCAGAACATTACCCGGCTAAGTAAGAACATTAAAATTCATGATGACATCCAAAAAGATCTGTAAATTATTATAATTAATTTAGTAATGATAAACTAGTAATAAACCCTGTTTCAAGTGTATAGTTGAATCCCTCTAAAGTTCCATTTTAGGGAGAATATTTTTGCCCCTTGAATGACTTAAATCACGATGCCAGTTCAATTAGGGGTCAGTCTTTGCCTTAGCCAGAGTTGGGAGTGAGGGGCCATATAGGCATCATGACAACAACTCTGGCTGCTGAGTACTGAGTATATGAGCCAAAATATTTTAGGAATATTAAAGCTCCAAGGTAAGCTTTAATTATGCTGCAGAGTCATCTTCTGAGGATGTTAGGGGGCATGGTTCGTACATTCCAAAACATGAAATCCTGTTAGCTGGAGAAGACAGCAAAAGTCTTTAATTTCAGCAGTAAACACATTCTTGAATAATATTTTTGAATAATATGCTTTTAGTATTTCTGCTTTGTGTGATTAAGTCAGCCCATTGATCTTTCTTATACAGGTAAAATAAGTTGGGTTAGGTTTTCAGATTGTTTCCACTAAATTTTCTGTTATCTGTTTGCTTTTGATAAGGGCTTAAGTTAAAAATGAACTAAAAGTTACATGGATTGGGCTTTACACAGCTGTTAAACACTGCAGGCTTTCGTTTTGCCTTGTGAATCTTTAAGGCTGTGTTTGGGTATACCTTCTTTTAAAAATACGAGAGGACTAGGGATATGGCTTAGTAATAGAGCACTTGCCCAGCATGCACAAGCCCTGGTTTCAAAAGTCAGCAGTTTAAAAAAAAAAAAAAAAAGGTGTTTGGTGATACTGGAACTAATTCTAATGTATTCCAATGTGTAAGTAAGGTCAAGGGTCTTTACAGCTTTAATGTGGTCTTACATTTTTTACTGCTAAGTTTGTTCATTATATTTTAGTGATAGTCTAACTGGGAAAGGAATTAGGCAAAAAATCTTGTCATCACATTATGTATAGAAGAGAGTGCAAAGTATTTGTGCTTTCTGTTGTATTCCATTTTGGACCTACTTCTTCTCCCAGTTTCCCACTGTCCTTGGAGAAAGGACTATGTAAAACAACCCAAAAAGAATCCAAATTAGAATTGGTAAAGAAAGGAAAAGTTATTTCTGCAAGGATACTTAACATTGACTTTGCTGACTCCTCCCCTCTCAAAATAAAACTGAGAGTTTTTGTGAACAGGGTGTTTTGTTTTGTTTTGTTTTACAGTACTGGGGATTGAACCCAGGACCTTCATACTGAGGTACATCCCTGCTCTTCTTTATTTTTTATTTTGTGACAGGGTCTTGCTAAGTCCCTAAGTTGTCCAGGCTGGGTTTGAACTTTCAGTCCTCTTGCCTCTGGCTCCCTGAGTGCTGGCATTACAGGTGTGTACCACCCTGCATGCCTGGTTGTGAATAAGGATTATTCTTAGGGTTTAATCATTTGGGTGATTGGCTTTTTAAACCCCACTCAGAAAACTAGCTAGTATCTCTGTATTGCTGTCCTTTAAATATAATGAACTGCTTGATGCTGGATGAGTATTTTGAATTATTTAAGAGAAAATCAGTTTACTCTATAAGAAAAACTTATTTTGGTGGAAACTCCATGCTTTTAGAGTTCTTAGGTAAACATTATGAGCTATGGTTATCTCATGACTGGCTGGAATAGCAGATATGATGGTAGAAAAGCTAGAAAAAGCAAGACACATGTGAAGTATGTGGTGGTTCTAACCTGAACTGGGAAACAGGCTCCAAATCTGGTGTGTATGCTGGTCAAAATCAAGGTGATCGGGCTATGAGGCTGAGTTGCTGGACTTCTCGTTTAGATCTGTAAGTGGACATGTTGTCAAACCCAGTGACAATCAGTGAGAGTTTATTTCATGTTTGTGCCGTAGACCTGCATTCAGAATTAATTAATTAGAAACAGGATCTTGCTGTGTTGCCCGGGTTGGTCTTGAACTGCTGGTGTGAGTGATGCTCTTGTCTCAGCTTTTTCAGTAACTGGGACTGTAACCGGCCTGTGCCTCAGTATCTGGTGAATTTAGAGTTTTAAAAAAAAAATCTACCAATATTTGTTTAGAGCGCTTTATAGTTTTATATGCATTGTCTCTTTAGTGTTTACAATTTTGCTCTGTAGTAGATAGAAATTTAAAAAAAATTACTCCAGAGATATTCATAAGGAGGTGTTGAGAGGTATATTTTGTCCGTCTGGGGAGAAACAAGCCCTCTTCGAGAGAGAGTATCCTGTTAGGTCTGGGAGTGGCTATCACTTTTAGATTTACAAATGAGATTTTGCTACCGCGCTGAGCATTGTGTGTGTCTCATTGCAAAACTCACCCATCAGCTAAGTTGACCTAATTTACCCGTTCTCTCCCTACAGGTCAGTGGTTCTTATTTTAAATAAAGTGCCTTTTGATAATCCCATGACATTAGGGCTTCCTACTCCCAGAAGTACATTAACTCACACAGCAGATTGACTGAAAAGCCCTACTGTACTTAGAGTGTCAGGTTTGCTACTTTACATTAAACGTGGACTCTTGCCAAGCCCAGGCGCCTGAGGTTTGAGTGACCTGAGCTGGCTGTCTTGCGGCTGCCCTCATGGGAAGTAGAGTGACCATCAGAAGGCGGCATAGCAACCGTGGGTCACGGTCGGTGATCAGGTGTTGTAGTGCCTGGCTCTTCAGCCCCTTGGTGGTCGGGACCAAGTCCTCATCCCCGGGGTGGCCTCGTGCTGATGTTGAGCCCTCGACTCTGACAGCGTGTGGCTTCTGTGACAGCTTAGCTTTCCGTATCTACACATCTCCGTTCTCCTCCCCTGGCTTTGACACCACCACTGAAGCAGCCTGGCCCAGGGACCCTTGGCATTTCTCTGCCCTTCCTATTGTGTATTGATGTAACGTTTTTATTCCCTGAGGGCAAGCACTTTTCCTTATTTAGAGATTCTTGGAAATGGCTCCATAATAGCATCACTATTTCAGGAGGAGGAAACACGGGTTCAGGGACAAGTTCGCTGCTGAAGGTCATGTCGCACAGCTGTGGCCAACCCAGGCCTTCTTTTTCCAAATTCTGTGCATTTTAATTAAAGACTTCAGAGCACAGCCTGGTGCTACACACCTGTACTCCTAGCACTTGGGAGTCTGAGGCAGGTGAATTGCCGCAAGTTCAAGGCCAGCCTGGGCTGTGTAGTGAGCTCAAGACTGCATAGTAGGTTACCCATCCTGAACTACATGCTAATACTCTTATCTCAAAAACCAAAATAAAATAGAATAAGAGCCTTCAGACTCTTTTGCTCTCTGTTTCCTCCCGCTCCCAACACATGCACACTTCAGTACTAGAGGTTGAACCCGGTTGTTTTGCATTGAGCTACATCTCCAACCCTCTTAAAATTTTTTTATTTGGAGTCAGGGTATTTTTAAGATGCTAAATTATCCAGGTGGGACTTGAACTTGGGTTTCTTTTGCCTCAGCCTCCCAGAGCGCTGGAATTACAGGTATGCACCACTGTACCTAGCTATGTACTCTTATTCTAAGACAAAAAGTTTCTTGAATTTGGATAGAGAAACATCATCAATTTCAGACATTAGCGTCAGTTTGAAAATGCATTATTTTCATTGGATAAAAGGTTATCTGCTCCAGAGATCTGAGCAGGTGATCTGGTAGCATAATTTCATTGCATGCTTTGTATTATTCACAGTAAATATGTGAATAAATTCACTAGAAGATAAGATGTCGTAATTCCCTAGAAGATAGATTTCATGTTAAGTAACAAGATAGTAATTAATAATGATGACAGCGTTATAATTTAAGAAAAGCTTCATGTCAGAGGTTCTTAAGTTTTTGGGTTTTTTTTTTTGGTATCATGGCTCGAACTCAGGGCCTTGTGCTTGCAAGGCAAGCGCTCTAACCACTGAGCTGAATCCCCAGCCCCTTAAATTTTTTTTTAACCTCAAACATTTTTTGTGATTTCAGATGCATCCATATTTTATTTTAATTGTTTTGCAGTGCTGGAGATGGAATCCAGGGCTTCATGCATGCTAGGCAAACACTGTATCACTGAGTTACAGCCCCAGCCCCATTCTTACTCTAAAAAACAAAATCAAAATTCTTATCTCTCCCTGTGAGTAGGTAATGGGTATCCTCCACTTGAACGTATTTGTCAGTTGCTCTAGATACATAGAGGATTTTTTTAATGTTAAACTTGGTACTTGTTAATGGCCTGATCTAAATTGTGGTAGAACATTAATGGGCCATGTTTTGTGTTTAACCTTTACGTAGAAAGGTTGTTGAGATCATGCTGCAGTGGGGTTGTGTATCGGGAACACATTAATGAATCCATTTGTGAGTGGCCCCCTTCACCTTTTAATGCCTTTTGAGCTTTTCCTTGTTGGTAATGTACACATCTGCTTCAGTCATCTGAGTCGCTGTATGATATATCAGGACTATGATCCACTAGCCCTATGTTCACATCACAAGTGCTCTCACGGCGAATATTTTACGTATGTATCTCTGGTCCTAGGTGTGAGACTTTCTTTAGGAGAGGTACCTAGAAAAAAGTAAAAGATGAGCATTATTAGTCTTGCATAATCTCTGTATTTTAAGTTGTTCTCTGTATTTTAAGGATAAGTAGAGCCACAAAGAAATTTTAAGATTCATTCAAAAGTCTTAACTGATGAAAACAGTGATGTTATTGTTAGTTTGGTTCTTTTATATAGAATATATGGAAAGAGTTGGGTAAAACAATAAAGAAAAAAAAATGATGGTATTGTTAGTAAGAACCAAGATTTTAATTGTAAATGGAAAGATACATGAGTATGAGGTAAGAATTAAGTACAAACTCTGTAAGGTTAAATTTTGAATTGGAAACCCATTGGAAATACATAATTTTTTTCCTTTTCAAATATTTGTATTTATCAGCTATAGCCAGTGACAAGCCCAAGAAACAACCCCCACCCCCACCCAACATTCTGCACATTAGCACCTCTGTGCAGGGGCCAAACAAGAGGAGGCTACCTGTTGTATCAGCAAACACAGGAGCCACCAGAGAATAGGGGTGGGTGCCATGTCTAACAGAGGCCGGAAGAAGGAGTTTCTACTGGTTGAAGGTGGAACCATGTGAACATCAAAATAATGTACTATCTGAAATTGATTAAAATGTTCTGAAAATATACATACCCAGGGAGGATACTGGCCCCTGAAAATGTCCAGTCCTAATCCCTAGCACCTGTGAATGTGTCATTCAAAGGGGTATCACAGTTGCTGATGGAGTTAAAGCAGCTAAAGTACAGAGTTTAGGACAGTGGTGGCAAACCTATGGCACGTGTGTTACTGTGTTTTTCTTTTAAGACAAAAGATGTGAATGTATGAGTTGTTTTTTCTAAACTAAAACCTCAGTATTCAGGTTTAATTGCCGTATTGGCAACTTGGGATAAATAAGTGGGTTTCGGGTTGCAGTTTGGCACTCGGTATCCAAAGGGTTTGCCATCCCTGGTTTAGGAAAAGAGAGGCTCCCCTGGATTCTTACTTAGATCACTGTGTCAGAGTGATGCAGTGTTAACGTGGGTCCCCGCCATTGCTGGCTGTGAAGATGGGGGAAGGGGCCGTGGACCAAGTAAGGTGGCAACCTCTGGCATCTGGAGAAGACAGGGACATGGGCTGTGCCCCTAAGAGGACCCACAAAGCAGCCCTCACACTGGCTTGAGCCCAGTGTGACCCCTTGCCGACCTCTGACCTCCCATCTGTAAGGGGTAATGCTTTTCTGTTGTTTTAAGCCACCCACATTATGGAAATCTGTGACAGCAGCGATGATGAAGTGATACTGTCTCCAAAACAAGTGATCTCCAAACAAAATGGAACAAAACACGTTAGTCGTTACCTCTGGTCATAACTGTAGCATCACCTCTGGTAGGCACTGACTCTCTGAAAAGTAGCAATGAAAAGGTAAAGAATTGTTTATCTTGCCTTCCTGTACAAACTACATTTTAGGGGAACTAAGAAGCCCTAGTTGACGGGAGCAGCTCTTTACTGAAGGCTTGCAGCAAACAATGGAATTTTCAAAAATCGCATTTTGGAAAAGTTATTGATTTGGACAAAGATCAATGTGTAAAACCTTTAAATGAAAGGCCAATGAGGAATTTTAAATAGGGGGATCAGATAATCAACAGAATTTTCTGAGTAATTTTCATAGCACTACAGTGAAGGAGCTAAGTGCTTCCTTATGCAAGACCACATGAAACAACTCAGACTGTCTTGAAAGTATGCCTTCCCATGAAAGGTGGACTTGAACATGACCTAGTCTTTAGCACTTTCAGTTTATAGGAAATGAGGAGTTAGAGGAATAAACTAAATGACCTCATTAAGGGCACACAGCCAAGTACAGAGTGGGGATGTTGTCTGGTTCTATAGCCTTAAGTCCCTGGAATGACGAAGGAAGGTGGGTGGTGGGAACAGTGGGGTCTCTGGATCAAAACAAGTTTAAGAGATACAGAAGTTAACAGCAATCAGATGATTATGTGGCTCTTGATCACCTCTTGATTCAAACCTACCAGCTGCACCAAAGCCACCTCTGAGAGAATTTGAACAGTGAATGGGTATTAGATCTTCAGGAATTATTATTTCCAGGTTGGAGTGGGAGGTGATAATTGTGTTATGTAAGGAAAATGTCCACAATTTTTAGAAATGTGAACTGAAGTAGTAAGTGTAAAATAATATTTGATCTGAGATTTACTTTAAAATGCTTTAAAAGATGGAGGAGGGGTGGATAAATGGAGCAGTCTAAAATCTTGAAAACTGCTAATGAATTGTTGAGTGATGGGTTGCTGGGGTTCGGTATACTACATTCTTTTGTGTGTTTGAAAATTCTTTTTTTTTTTCCTTCCATGTTGGAGATGGAGCCCAGGGAATCATGCATGCTAGACAGGTGCTCTACCCCTGAGCTACATGCCCAACTCCTTGTTTGAAAATAGCCAGAGTAGGTGGCTAGATGTGAAGACAACATCTTTATTTCTTCAGGGTCACAGGACCCTTAGTTGTCCTGGTGTCATGTGAAAGAGCACTGGTGACTTAGGATATAAATCCTGTGACACCATCATACACAGATACAAAGTGAACCACATTGTAAATGACTTTGGTGAAGGGAGGGTGATGCGCTTCTTAGAAACTGCATTAGATGACTCAAAAAGAGGCTCTGTGGGGCTGGGGATTTAGCTCAGTGGTTAGAGTGCTTGCCTAGCATGTGTGAGGCCCTGGATTCTATCCATGGCACTGAGGAAAAAGAAAACATATTAAGAAAGAAAACTGCCCATTTACTTCCTAAGACTCAAGATGTCACTAATCTTATTCAGATCATATTTGTTAAATCATAGCACTCATGTTTAAAACTACCAGGAAAAAAGTAATAGCCCTACTACTCTCTAAACATACTGTCTACACCTGGTGAAGCTTTGCAATATCGGTTTTTCTCATTAAAACTTTTTGACAGCTTTCTGTTTTTAAATCACTTGAATATTAATTTGTCAAGACATTCCAAAATAATGACTTTAAAATTAAAAAGTATTTCCTAACATGTTACTGTAAGCCAGCCCCTCACTAAGTAATTACTACCGGGATCAGTATGAAGAAAAAACTTTTTATTAAGAGAAATAAAAGAAAATCAGAAGAATTGGAGAGTTACAACCTGTTACTTGATGGGAAGATGCAATATTACATAGATGTCAATTCTCTTCAAATCAGGTTGTAACTTCAAGATTAAAATCCAAATGACGACTTTAAAGAATCTCATAAACTAATTATCATTGACCTAGAAGAAAAAATGGGCAAAAATAACCAGTAGAATTTTGAATAAGTAAAATAATGGGAATCTGCTTTACCAATCATAAATTGAGATAGCAATTATGAATAAAACCATAAATATTCATATATGAAAATTCAAAGTTGTATGAATTTGGTTTATGAATAAACATTGCACTTGGAGTTTAGGGGTAAGGGGAGGAGGTGATAGCTGGCTGTCACAAAAAAGTTATATAATTCCTCCACATCATACATTCCAGACTGTTTAATGAGATCATCACAAAAATATTAAAAATACTAAAATATGAGGGAATATATTTTATTGCTCTGAGGGCTTCCCTAAGTAAACTCCAAACCTGGAAGCTGAAAAGGAGATTAATGGATTTGAAGATGTAAATTAAAAGTTCTCATGTGACAGATTTATTATATATCAAATTAAAAGACAAGTACAGGTTGAGTATCCCTCGAGTATATGCTTGGGACCAGAAGTATTTTGAATTTTAGATTCTTTTTTTTTTAATTTTGGAATATTTGCAGGTACATAATAACATGTCTGAGGGATGGGACCCAAATCTAAATAAGAAAGATTTGTTTCATTTACTTCATATGCACACAGCCTGAACGTAATTTGATGGCATGTTTTCAGCATACCTGCATTTTTTGTGCGCTCTAACACTTGAAGTCAAGTGAAGAATTTTCCTCTTCTGGGCATCATGTAGGCACCCATATAGCTTCAGATTTTAGAGCACTTTAGATTTTGTAGTTATTCATTAAGGATGCCCAATCTATAATAGAAAAAAAAATTACACTGGCTGATCTTCTTTGGAACATATTTTAGTGTGTAAATCATTTACCTTAGATGATGCTCATTTACTAAAATTTCCGCCTGGCTCACATCAGCCTAGAGAAAAGAGATGATGGGTAAGAGGCCCCCTGTGTGTGCTCAGGTCAAGGAAGTATGGCAGTTTCTGTCAAATGAGTCTACTTTTGTGCTCTTGCTGGTTTCATCTGTCAGTCATTGGGAAGGAAGCGATGGCTTTAAAAAGCCACAAAAACTGGGTGTTCATGTCATTGGTGGCAATTTATGAATTCTCACATAGTTGCAAAAATAAGTTGAGTCCAAAAGTGGAAGAAGCTATTGAGTGCTGGCATTTTTCTGTGCATTTTTTTTTTAAAGTTGCTGTCATGCTTTGTCCAAGTGGTCCAGTTCCTTGGTACAGTGAACCTTGTAGAGACTGAGTGCCCAAACTGCAACCCAGAACCCACTTATTTATGGCAAAGTTTCAACACTGCAATTAAACCTGAATACAGAGGTTTTAGTTTAGAAAAAACAACTCATACATTCACATTTTTGTCTTAAAAGAGAAACAAAAAAACATGCGTGCCATTGGTTTGCCACCACTGGTATAGGCCTATGTGGCTAGGAATGCCCTTTGCCAGAGTCCCCCTTGCTGCCTTGCTTCAGACCTGCCAGGTGTATGCCCCTTGATGGCTGCAGTTCAGCAGTAGTGAGCTGAGCTTCAAAGCACTCCAACCTGCCCCTGTGGAAGCCTGCAGCCCACAGTGCATGGCACTGTCTCTTTACTCCACAGCCACCACCTTGCGACCTGGCCTCCTGCAAGCATGAGGTGGCAGGCCTAGGGCCAGGCACCTAGAGTGGATGCAGTGTGTGTCTTTGAATGAGTGAATTAGAACTGAATGAATGTCTCGCTTTTCCTTCTAAAGAAAATATATGTATAATGTCCTTAGACATAGCCACTATCCAAAGCATTTGAGTCTGCAGAGCAATATGGCTAAGATTTGATTCTTCAAAGTGGCATGAGATCAGGAAATCCTGAATTCATTTCATTGTGCAAAAATATTGTGTAGATTATAACATTTTACAAATTTGGATTGACTTGGAATTGTAGCTTTTTTTAAACTACAAAAATAGTTTTCCCTAAACAATACTGGAGTAGCTTATGTGAGATCAACACTAGCTGAGGAAGAGGTTTTGATTAATAAAACATGAAACAAGAATCAGCTAGGGTTAGGAGTGAAAAGGTGGGGTAAAAGCCTAAAAGCAGTGGTGGCAAACCTAAAACATGCATGTTGTTTTTCTTTTAAGGCAGAAGTTGTTAATGTGTGAGTGTTTTTCTTTTAAGACAAAATGTTAATGTATGAGTTGTTTTTTCTAAACCAAAAAAACCTCTGTATTCAGGTTGAATTGTAGTGTTGGCACTTTGCAGTAAATAAGTGAGTTTTAGGCTGTAGTTTGGACACTCATCTCTGAAAGATTCACCTTTCCTCACCTAAAGTCTTGGGGAAACCTTTTCTGAGACAACTTTTGTTTTGAAAAATGACGTGGAAAGCTCAGCATATCTATAATACATCTGGTTTGAAATCTGACCTTTCTGGTTTTGGATTTCCTTTTCAGACCAGGATGATTTGAGAAACATAGATAAAGGAAACTTTGTCCCCTGTGAGATTTTATTGAAGGCCATCTCTATTAGTTAGGGTGTGGACTAGACTACTATAACAAAGAGACCCCAGACTGCAGTGGCCCAAAGTCTAGGCTGCACCACACACACCAGTGACATTAGGATCTCTGGGGAGGGGACTGGGCACCAGTATTTTTAAAATAGCTAAAGTTTAGCTAAGGTTGAGAACTACTGATATCCAGTTATCCTGACTGAGTATGGAGGAGAGTTCACTCTGCACCCCAAGCCACCTCCATGCTGGGCTCTGCCTTCTGGGTCAGGTCCAGGCAGGCTCTTCAGCTCTGGCTGTTTCTAGGTCAGCAGGGGAAGGGAGAAGGTGGAGTGCAGGCAGTTTCCTTTTAGGGAAGTAATGTGGAAGTAACATACATCAGTTCTCTTCAGATGCCATTGCTGAGAACTAGGTCATGGAACCTTCCTGCAAGAGAAGCTGGGATCTGTGGTGTTAGCCTGCATGGCCACATTGCCTGCTATTTCTTGAGGTGGAGAGAATTTCATTACTGATAAATAGAAGGTTATAATGTTAGCATCCATTAACCAAAATTGAACTTATTCTTAGTTATCATTGACCAACCCTAGGACTGAACAGAGTTCACCTGATCTCCTACCTATAATTGTGTACATATGAGATGATCACACACACATACACACACACACATGTGCAAGCCATTGGCTAGCAGCATACACTCAGTAAGGGCTTGCATCTTTCAGTTTATATTGATCATAAAGTCTCTACCTGTTTTTCCTTGCTTTGTCCTGGGTTGAGAGTACTTTGAGGGCTGGGGGTATAGCTCAGTGGTAGAGCACTTGCCCAGCTTGCATGAGGCCTGGGTTTGATTGCCAATGCTGCAAGAAAAAAAAATTGCTTAAGAATGAAAAAGTTGTACTTGGTCGTTTTCTCATTTATTTGGGCTCCTTTGGTGCAAGCTGTGTAGAGATGCAGAACAGATATTTTAGGCAAGACCAGTGGTGCCAGTTGAAATCCTAGGTTATCACACAAACTTCAAGAGTGGCTCAGGCCTGTAATCTTAGCACTCAGGGAGACTGAGGCAGGAGGATTCCAAGTCTGAGCCTAGCTTGGACAGTTTAATGACTTAGTGAGACAATTTCCCAAAATAAAAAATAGAAAAGGGCTGTGGATGCAACTCAGTGCAAAACTGCGTTCACTCCACAGTACTGAAAAAACAAAGGTGTCTACTGAAAGTGAAGGGTAAATGGGAATATCATGTTTGGTAGAGTCACATTAGACTTACATTTTCTAGAGTCTCCTTTTCATTATCTCCCTCTGTGTACCCTTAATGTAGAAGCCTTTCTTGGGAACAAATTTAGTGTTAATGAATTGGTCTTATTCATCTTTTTTTTTTTTTTCGGTACTAAGGATTGAACCCAAGGCTTTCTAACTGAGCTATATTCCCAGCACTTTTTATTATTTTTTTATTTTGAGACAGTATCTTGCTAAGTTGTCCCAGCCTGGGCTCGAACTTAGAATTCTCCTGCCTTATCCTTCCACAGTGCTGGGTTGGTTTACAGGTGTGCACCACCATGCCTGGCTCATCTTTCTATATTCTTGTGCCAGAATACTTCCAGACTCATACAGAGTGTTAGCAGATGTTAACTGATAAGAATTTGATTTGGCTATTATCATTTCATGAAATTTATTTAGAAAAATGGTACCTGGTCATTCCCTCCCTGTAGACATTTTGTGGTGACACACTGAGTCCTTTGGTGTAGGTGGTGGTGCCGGTGGGGATTGAGTGCCAGCGTGGTGGCGATGTCCCTCAGGAGTTCTCAAGTGTTGTGGAGATGCAGAGTTCATTGATTATGCTGTGCGGGAGGAAAGAGGGTGACAGACACTCCCAGGTGGGCGGAAGCATAGGGGCTCACCCCGGAGGAGGTGGGGAGGTGCCATTGTGTTGGTGCTCCAAGGACTGGATCAGGGAGTGTGGGTGGGAGGTTTTCATGTTCAAGGGGAAAAAAGGCATTAGAGGGAATGATATTTACAGAATGACTGAGTTGTGAGCAAGCCTGTTTCTTTCATGGAAAGTACAAGAATCAAGCATGGCCACCACATGAGAGAGACAGAGGCAAGATAGGGCTGCCGGGCCCTGGGAAATGCTCCCTCTAGGTGCTAGGGAGTTGGGGCATTGGGCAAAACAAGAGGCCCCTGGAATCTTCTAAATGAGATAATTGCATGGTTAGACTTACATTTTAGAAAATTACTCTTGGAAACAAGGAGGAGGCCACAACCCCTCCTACAAGCTTGTCTCTGTACTCTCTCCCCTGATGTGTATTCCATGGAGACAGCACATCCGTAGAATAGAGCTTCTTATGCATTATTGCTGCTTTAAAAGGATCTTGATAAAAAGGTGAATGCATCCTAACATGATTACTGTGACCAACTTAAAGAGATGATTCAGATTGTGATATTTTAGTACCTTTAATTAGTTAAACTGATGACCCCATAACTTTGTTCATCCTTCAAGTAGGGTCTGTTTGGGAATGATTTATATGTGAGGACTGCTTTTCAGGCCAGTTAAATCCCTTTAATATTCCAATTATATACTATAAAGAAAAAAGGTATTAGAGATAGAATGTTGACTGTCAAAATATTATAGGAACAGCACAAAGGAATTTAAAGTCACATAGAGTTTAATCGGTTTGTGATCTTCTGAGTGTAGATGAGCCCGTGCTGAGTTGTTTAATGCTATGCAAATTGTATCAGAGTCTTTTTTTGCCAGAGACCTGGTGAACCGAGGAAACTTGGGACTAGCTGACACTAATGCTAATGAGATACTTTGCCAGACTGATTCAGAGTCTGTGTGGCATAGTCTGGTGGCTTAAAGTCTAGTAGGGGAAGTTTTTATTGTCACTTTGGATAATGCAGCTCTATTCTGGGGGCTTAATGAGCAGTTTCTGGAAAGTACCTAGCAACTATATATGAAAAAAAGTGCCATTTTGAGGCCCTTGAATCTTGTTATGACTGCCGAGTCATCTTAATCTTTAAAAAAATCTTCCTTTTGTTTTCACGGTGGTTAGGAATGATAACCCTCATTTGGGGGCTGCTTGTAGTGTATAAAGCACTCTTAACCATATCGCTTGGTCTTTACAACTACTTTATGTGCTGGTAGGTTTTTTTTTTTTTAAAGACAATACAGAACATATTATTTGAAATATTTGTTAAGTGCATTTTATTTGTGATATTGGAATAAAACAAATATCCTATAGAATATGGAGGCTTTTAATCATAGCAGCTATCTAGTTCTTTCATAAATATTATAATTTCTCTACTATACAGTACTGAACGTAGACTACCCAGTCTTCCTTCCCTTGGCCACTCAGGAGCAGATGTCTAGTGGCTGGTCTTCTAGCTACTTTAGTATTAGAAACATTAAAAAAATTATTATGTGAGATTTATTCTGTTTACCTTCCATTTATATAGCAGTTTCCCAGTGGGCCATGACAAGGGAGGGTTGGTATATCTGACCCAGCCAATTGGTGTGTGCAGAAGGAGAGAGTAGTCTGTGAAATTGATGTCACCCCAGTTTAATCAGCTACCAATAAATGCCTGTCTTGTTTCCTTTAGACTTCCTTTTCCCTTATTTTGAAGCACGCGTAGACAGAATATATCATCTCATCTGTGACTGTTACTGTAGATAAGAAATCTTTTCAAACAAAGAAGTCACTGCTGGGGGAAAAAAAACTTCCTTAATATCAGATAGTCAATTCGTATTCTCATTTCTCTAATTTTCTAAGTTTTTTAAAATTTGAATTGAGTTTAAAATAGAATCCTTATATTTTGCTTGGTTGTTATTTCTTTCAGGTCTTTTGAACCTGTAGTTTCCACCACCACCGTTATTCCATCTTGATATACTTTGTTGCAAGACTTTGGGTCATTTGTCATGTAGCTTTCTACATCCAGGATTTTGCTGATAGCATCCTATGATAGTTTTTTTAAAGCAGCAAAATGAGATAAATAGCTTTACTGAGGTACTTAACCTAAAATGAAATATGTGTGTTTCCAACGTACAGTAAAGTTTTGTCTGTAATTGTGAAAACATTACAAAAATTAAGATAGTGAGCATACATATTAATATCATCTTCATCAGCACTCCTCTAACAGCGACTGGGGGGTCCTGCAATTCATTTTGATCCCAACAGTATCTTAAATTGGTACACACTTCCCAGATTAAGTGCTCAGTCCCACAAGACTGCCCCACTTTAGAAACCAACTGCAACTGGGGTTCCTGCTTTCCCACACTTCCGCCCAGCTGACTGAGCAGGGATTCCCTTGATGATCCTCTTAGGTTTAATATTTGGCTTCAGTGACTAACAGAATTCAGGAAAGTGCTGTACTTTTATTGGCTTTATTATAAAACACACAGCTCGGGAACAGCAAGATGGAAGAGGCCCATAGGGCCAGGTTTAGGGGGAGGGGAGGACACAGAGCATCTGTGCCCTTTCTGAGCCACCACCCTCTCAGCACAATTGTGTTTGCCAGCCCCAGAGCTCTCCAAATTCTTCTGGAGTTCTTATTAAAGTAGACATGATTGCTTAAAGCTTTGACTGTTGGGGATTGAACTCAGTCTTCAGCACCCAGGTTGCCTGAGGTCAAGGATAGGGATTCAAGTAGCAATCCTCTAGTCATGTGGCATGTGGTTGGCTCCTTTGACAATCAGCACCCTTCTAGAAGCTTTTCAGGGGCCCATTAAGAGTCACCTCATTAGTTTAAAATTAGGTGTGGTTGAAAAGGGCTCCTTGTAAACAAAAGCATCTTCTGTCATTTGAAATTCCAAGGGTTTTAGGAGTCCTTGGAATTCTGTACCAGGAACAGGGAATTAAAACTGTATACTCGGCGGATGCGGTGGTGAGTGCGGCGCGGGCCGGCCGGGCCTGAGCCTGGCAGGCAGGATGTGTGGCGTCCGGGACTGTGAGGGCCCAAGCGGGCTGGGCCGGCCAGGCTTGGGCCAGAGATACAAACTGAACCAGACTGAAAAACGCTATTGGAAGGGGTATCGGCCGTGTATTTCAGTAAAGATTGTAAATTGGACATACAATACCTGGCTTTTTTTTTTTTTTTAATGGTATTTACCTTCTCTTCTTTCCAATTGGTGACTAAGAACTGGAAACAGGATGCAGCTTGCTGGTTGCAGTGCTCAGCGGTGATTTGCTCATGTACAGTTATCCAGTGCCCATGAATCAGAAGACATGTAGTCCCTGGTTCTGCCACTTCTCAGTTGACTTGACTTTTCCTGAGTCTGTGTCCTTATCAGTAAAAATGAGGCACTTTTTACTATCTGTGGAAATGTCCCTGTAATTCGTTTTTACTCACCAAAGTGTTAAGAACAATATCAAATTGAAAAGATATGAATGAATATCCTAAAAAAAGAAAAAGGAAGACTTTACACCCTTCTCGTTATTCAGACTCCTCTGGAATAAGCAGAATTACAGATGGATTCAATGGAATTTTTTCTGATCATTGTTACAGTGTCTGTTCTATGAGACAGCCAGACTTAAAATATTTTGACAATAAAGATGATGATTCTGATAGTGAGAAATCAACTGAACTGCCAAAATTTGCAGAAAGAATCAAGGCCAGAAAGAGAAATCAGAACTACCTGGTTCCCAGCCCTGTGCTTAGAATCCTAGACCACCCTGCCTTTTCTGCAGAGAAATCTGCCGATGTTGAAATCCGAGATGAAGAGTGTGTCTCGCCTGAATCAGTCAGCCAGCAGACTCATGAGGAGAGCCCCATAGAAGTCCATGCTGCTGAAGATGCCGATCACTGTGGAATGCATGCAATCTCGGAGGACTGTGACATAGAGGTGGAAAATAATTCCTCAGAAAGCCTCCAAGACCAACCCGATGAAGAGCCACCCGCTAAACTTTGTAAAATTCTTGACAAAAGCCAAGCTTTGAATGTGACTGCCAGCAGAAATGGTCTTTACTGAGAAAGCTAATAGCAGCGGCCTCTATAAATGTGAACTTTGTGAATACAACAGTAAATATTTTTCTGATTTTATGATCCTAAAGCATAAACATACCAATTCAAATGTGTGCCGAGTATGCAAGGAAAGTTTCTCTACCAACATGCTTCTAATTGAACACGCCAAACTACATGAAGAGGATCCCTACACCTGTAAGTACTGTGACTACGAGACAGTGATTTTTGAGAACCTCAGCCAGCACATTGCGGACACCCACTTCAGCGATCCCTCTACTGGTATGAGCAGTGCGATGTGCAGCCCTCCTCAAGCAGCGAGCTCTACCTGCACTTCCAGGAGCACAGCTGTGACGAGCAGTACTTGTGTCAGTTCTGTGAACATGAAACGAATGACCCAGAAGACTTGCACAGCCACGTAGTAAATGAGCACACGTGTAAATTAATAGAATTAAGTGATAAGTATAACAACGGAGAACATGGTCAGTACAGCCTCTTAAGCAAAATTACTTTTGACAAATGTAAAAACTTCTTTGTATGTCGAGTATGTGGTTTTCGGAGTAGACGTCATACAAGTGTTAACAGGCATGTTGCTATTGAACATAGTAAAATATTTCCCCATGTCTGTGATGACTGTGGGAGGGGCTTTTCAAGTATGCTAGAATACTGCAAGCATTTAAATTCACATTTATCTGAAGGGATTTATTTATGTCAGTATTGTGAATATTCAACAGGACAAATCGAAGATCTTAAAATTCATTTGGATTTCAAGCATTCAGCTGATTTACCTCATAAATGTAGTGACTGCTTGACGAGGTTTGGAAATGAAAGAGAATTAATAAGCTACCTTCCTGTCCATGAGACAACTTGATTATTTTCTTTATTTTTACTGACATTATGTAAAATAATAAATTCAACTTTTCTGGAAAAAAATAATAAAACCGTATACTCTGTGTGTGTTGTGTGTGTGTGTATTTGTGTGCGTGTGACATATATCAGCCTCAAAATGTTTGCAACTGCTTCTTTGTAATCAAGCAGTATATATCCACTGTACACTTTTTGGAATGGGGCTGGGGTTCCAGTTTATTGAACTCAGCACAATTATTTTGAGATCTATCTATGTTCTTTAATGTATCAATAGTTTTTTCTGTTTTTATTGCCAAATGATAATTCATTATATTGATACTCACATTTATTTATCCATTCATCTACTGTGAACACTTGTGGTGTTTCTAATTTTTGACCATCTCAGATAAAGCAGTTAAAGTATTCATGTAAAAATATTTGTATGGATATATGCTTTCATTTTCCTGGGCTGCATACTTGGGAATGGAGTAGATGGATCATATGGTAGGTATAATTTAACTTTTTAGCAACTGTCAAGCTATTTTCCAAAGCCTTTGATTTTACATTCCCACTAGTAGTGTATGAGAATTCCAGTTATTCCATATCCTTGCCAAAGGTATGCTCTTACCTAATTTTAGCTACTCTAATAGTGTGTGTAGTAGAATCTCATTTTGGTTTTAGTTTGCCTCGTCCCAGTGATTAAGATTATCGTTGTTTCTTTTCATATGCTTATTTGTTATCCATTTATCTTCTTGGTGAAGTGTCTTTCAAATCATTTGGCCAGTTCTAATTTTTTTATTCTTGAGTTTATAAAGTTCTTTCTATATATTAGATACAGGTCACTAACAAGATATATTGTTTGCTAGTATTGTCTCCCAGTCTGTGACTTATTTTTTAATTCTCTTAAGTATTTGTTAAGGGTCATAACTTTTTAATTTTGATAGAATTCAATGCCTTTTTTTTGTTGTTCATACTTCTACTGTCATGCCTAAAGTCACTTTTTAACCCGGTTACAAAGATTCTTTCATGTTTCCTTCAAAAAGTTCTGTAGTTTTAGGCTTTATATTTAAATCCATATACCAGAAATTGTATCTAAGAGGTAAATAACAAAAAAATTAAAATGTAGAATGTAACAGATAGTAAATTGCTAAATTTGGTTACCGTAGGATTCTAGAATGTTGATGGATGTTGAAGAGAAAAATGACAGGTCAAGATAGGTGAAAAACCAATAATTGTGAAATATTAGACAATAAATGAAGCATTTAATTCATTGAAGAAAAGAGAAAGATTGTCAGTCTTCAAAAGGAAATAAGATCATCTACAAATAGATTAGACTCCATTGAGCTTAGCCTGTCTCAGTCAAAGAAATGTTTGACAATATGAAAATTGAGTGATGAGGAAAATTTTAATACCTAGTTTTTACTTTCATATTACTTGAATTTCAAACATCTATTTGAAAATTTTTATAAGTAGTTAGCAATTTCAAAGAAAAAATATAGCCGTTAGTTGAAATAACTGAGATAGGCTATTCTGCGTGATTAATTACAGCTGAATATAGCTAAGTAGGAGCAGCAACTGGTTATGCTGATGTATTGTTATCATTAGTAACAGGGCTGTCTCTGGCACAGGGTAACTTTTCTTAAAGTACGTTTTGTGACATGTTTGAAAATTTAACTTTTCATCTTTATGTACATATCTTTATTGAAATTCATAATTTGCTTAGTAATTACCATGGTTCAAATTTACACTGACTTTGATTATACATGGCATGTGATTCATTGTACTCTCTTGTTAATGTATGCAGGGCTCTCTCCTATAGTCACTGAATCATTTATTCATTGTCCATAATGTGATGAATACTTCTGGAACCATCACCCAACATGGGAACAAGTATAGTGAGACTATTTCTTCCTATTTATGATTTCTGTCCTGTTTCATCCTCTAGCTTTTCGTTCTTTTCTCTGATTTCACA
Source organism: Hystrix cristata (assembly GCA_004026905.1). Classification (NCBI taxonomy): domain Eukaryota; kingdom Metazoa; phylum Chordata; class Mammalia; order Rodentia; family Hystricidae; genus Hystrix; species Hystrix cristata. The sequence goes on along the minus strand of PVJO010006949.1, from coordinate 29,558 downwards.
TTTACTGTAGAGCTATAGTCATCAACACAGTGCCACCAACAGCATGCCACAGCATAAGGAATAGCATAAAGATAAATGGACCAGAAAGAGTCCAAAAATAAACCCTCATAGTTATAGTCAGTTGATTGTTGAAAATACGCCAAGGCAATTCAGTGGGGAAAAGATAGGAATTTTAACAAATGGTGCCAGAACAACTGAATATCCACATGAAAAACAAAGACAAAAATAAATAAAATGGGGGTTGGGGATGTAGCTCTAGTGGTATAGTACTTGCCTAGCAAGCACAAGGCCCGTAGTTCAGTCCCCAGCATCCCCCAAAAAGGAACAAAATGAAATTTAGATAAGTACCTTCCACCATACCCCAAAAGAAGTAAAATTACATCATATAGCTGCATTTAAGTGCAAAAACTATACCACTTCTAGAAGAAAAACTTACAAGAAAATCTTTGTGATGTCCGGTAAAGATTTCTTAGATATGACACCAAAACTACAGTTCATGAAAGAAAAATAATAAATTGGGTTTAATCAAGATTCAAAAAAATTTGCCCTTTTTTCACTAAGCAAGTACAAGTCAAATTGTAGATTCAGAAAATATTTGAGAATCACCTACATAATGAATAATTTGTATTCAGAATATATAAAGAATATATCCACAATTCAGTAATAAGACATCAGTCCTCCTTAAAATGGGTGAGATATTTGAATAAACACCTCACTGAAGAGGACACATGGATGGCAGATGAGCACATGGGAAAAAAAAAGCTTAGCGTCATTACTCATTAGGGAAATGGAAATTAAAAAAACAATGAAATAGTACTTCATGCAAACTAGAATGGCTGAAACAAAATCAGAATTTTTAAGGATGTGGAGAATGAGAACTCTCCTATATCCTGATAGAAATGTGAAATGGCATAACTGCATTGTAAGATGATTTGTCAGTTTTTTAAAAAAATTAAAACATTTATTTATCAGACGATATAACCAATCTTCTTATGTATATTTACATAAGAGAAAAATGTCTGTCCACAGATATATAGAGGGATATTAATAGCAGCTCCCTGTAGGAGATAACCCAAATGTTCATTGAATGGTGAATGGATAAATAATGTGATGTATTTATGCCATGGAATTCTACTACTCACCAATACAAAAGAATGGATGCACCTTTCAAAGATTATGCCATGTGATAGAAGCCCAATACAAAAGACTACATTTATATGAAATTTCTAGAAAAGGCAAAGGTATAGGGGGACAGATACAGTAAAAGTTTACCCTGTGGTGGGAGCAGGAATTGATTGCTAGTACAAGTGTTTTAAAATTACATTGAGGTGATAGTTGCTTAAGTTTGCTAAAAATCATCTAAGAGCACATGTACGTTATATGCTATGTAAATTGTAGTTCAACAAAGCTGTAAAGAAAAATAGATAGAAAAATAAAAAACCAATGGCAGGATAATCAGTTTAAACCCAATCGTGTCCATTATTACATTAAATGCAAATTGTTCAGGGACCTTAGTGAAAAGGCAAAGATTATCAGGTAGGATGAGAAAGCAGGATCCAACTCTTATGTTGTGAGCTAGAAACAACATTAATAGAAAGACAGGTACTTAAAAAAGACAAGACAAAGACAATCCCATATAAACTCTATTTTAAGGAGAGCTGGAGTGGCTGATTAATATCTGATGAAATGGACTGAACTGAGATTATAAACAGGCTTTGAGAAGGGGCACTTTGTAATGATCAAGGGCCATTTCATCAAGGACGCACAGCAATCTCAGATGCTCTTACACTTAATAGAGTTGTCAGATAAACAGAATCGAAAGGAGTAGACGCCCAATTAAATCTTGAAGTTTCATCACTTTGCTCTCAGCAATTTATGGAAATTTATAGAAAGTCAGCAAGAATACAGAAAATCTAAGTGACATTATTAACTTGACACAGTTGACATTTATAGATCTGTCTATCCAATGACAGCATACGCATTCTGTTCAAAGACACATAAAACACTCATGAAGATAGATGATGTTCTAGACCAGTGGTGGTGAACTGATGGCACATGTGTTACTGTGTTTTTCTTTTAAGACAAAAATGTTAATGTATGAGTTGTTTTTTTCTAAACTAACACCTCAGCTTTAATTGCAGTGTTGGCACTTGGCGATAAATATGTGAGTTTTGGGTTGCAGTTTGGCACTTGGTCCCTAAAAGGCTTGCCATCGCTGTTCTAGACAATAAAACAAACATCAAGTCTTAAAATAACTAAATCATTGAACATGTGTTTAATGGCCACCAAAGAATTAAACTAAAATTCAGTAACTGAAAAATGACTGGAAATTGCCAAGGTCTTTGGGAGTGAAGCAACACAATATTAAATAAATTACAGGTCAAGAAAGAAATCTCAGAGGAAATTAGAAAATAATTTGAACTGAAAGAAAACGAAAATAGAACATACCAATATCTGTGAGATGCTCTTAAATCAGTGCCTAAAGGAGACTTGATAACTTTAATGGTTGTATTAGTAATATTTAAATTTATTGTTCTAAATTCTGAAGAAGTTAGAAAAGGACCAATTAAGACAGTGTAGTATTTATTCAAGAATAACCATGCGATCAGCACAACAGGGTACAGTAGTCTAAAGAAAGATCTATATGTATTTATTGTTGAATCAAAAATGTACCAAGATGACCCAATGGAGAAAGAATATTCTTTTCAGTAGATGACACTATTACTGCTTAAAATGGAAACAAGAACTTTGATTCCTACCTTTTAATATACACCAAAACTAACCTGAAGTGGACCTGAACATAGACTTGAACACAGAAGGTAAAACTTTTAAAATTTCTAAAGAAAAATATATATTAAAATTCTTCATGATCTTGGGATAAGAATGATTTCTTACCATAGACTGTTCATCAAAAATAGTAATAAATTGGAACTCATCAGCTAAATACTGTCATTCTTTGAAGGACTCCATAAAGAAAGTGAAGAGTTAGGTGTTAACTGTGAGAAAATATAGTATTGGCATCACATAAATCTGACATAGAGCTTATTTGCAGGCTTGTAAACTCTTAAAACCGAGTAACCAGACAAACAACTCAGTTAAAAAGCAAAAGATTTGACCACACACTTCTCAAAAGAAAATGCACACAAACCAACATGCTCAGTATCATGCATTAGGGAAGTGCAAATTAAAATAAGATACTTCTGCTTACCCAACAGAGTGGTTAAAATTTAAAACTCGAGTGTTGACAAGGGCATGGAGCAAGTAGAACTATCACACATTGTTGATGGGAAGGTAGAATGGTAAAACCAGTTTGGAATAGAGTTGAGCAGCTTTTCATGTTAAACATAATTGACCATGTCACCAACAGTTTCACTTCTTGGAATTGACTCCATGAGAAGTGAAATCACATGCCTATTAAATGACTTATATATGTATCTTTAACAGTCCTTTAGTAATAAGAACCCTGAACTGGGAAGTACACAAATGTCCACCAACAGAAGATAACCAAAATGTGGTATAGTCAGACAGTGGCATGCTAGTGGCAATAGAAGGGAGCTGGGAGCTAAATACTTACGCATACAAGTCACGCGAATGGAGCCTCACTTAGGTCAAGTGAAAGAAGCCAGACACAAAAGACAACATACTGTATACTTTTATTTATATGAAAGTCTAGAACTGGAACATGTAATTTGTGTTGATAGACAGCAGGTCCATGGTAGCCTGGATTCTGGAATATGGGGAGACTGACAACAAAGGGGCACATTTTGGGGTGACAGAGGTTTTAATATCTATCATTAAGATAGTAGTTACAAAAAAAAAAGATGGTAGTTATCAGGATGTATACAGCTATCAAAAACTCATCTAACAGTACACTGAAGAGACAATACACTTAGTTATAGAGGAATGATACTTTAGTTTGTCTTTTAAGAAAGCAGTGCTAAATTGGTTTCTCCCCCCACCAGCGGGTAACAGGAATTCAGTTTTCTACTTATTCCATTCGAGTAAACACTTTTGAGGTTCCCTTATTCTCCACTTTTTTGTCTTCTTACTTCTCATTTGTATCCAAGCTCAGTGGACTTGTGGCTCAGTTTATTTGCTCTCCCTCCCATTGGTCGATTTGTTTATCTTGTGTTACTTTACCTTCAGAGTTAGCCCCAGTATCTTTATTCTTTCTTCTTCAGAAATGTTTTGGCTATCGTTGAGCCTGTGTTATTAGGTATGAATTTCAGAAAAAGCTTATTTGTTCCTATGTTCATGAATAATGCTGCTGGATTATCAGTGAAGATTGTATTGACTTTATAGTTAGAATTAGTTTAGATGTTGAATTTTTATTTTTCTATTTGTAACTATGATGTCTCTCTGCGTTTATTTATATTTCCTTTAATGTGTCTCAATATGATTTGTAATTTTCTCATGAACTTCTTGCACGTATTCTGAAAGATTTTAATTTCAAGTAAATTGATGTCTTAAAATTTGTATCTCAAGGGAAATCTTTCTAATTAGGTTTCTTGTGGTTTATTGTTGGTATACAGCAATGCAACTTTAACAAATATTATTTCTATGTCTAGAGTACTTTTGCTTTTGTTTTAGAGAGTTGCTCCTTAATCAAGCAGAATTTGTATGGTACATGCTTGGGCATGCAGGGGGCTGGGGTGTGTACGTGTGCATACACGCACGTGTGTGTGTGTGTGTGTGTGTGTGTGTGTGTGTGTGTGTGTATACTCAGGTATTTGTGGGCATTTTACAGAGTGGTGATGTTGAGGGAGAGTTTCAAGACCCTTCAGTTCTGTTCTGCAGTGGAGTCTCTACGTGTCAGGTTGGCCCTGCGTCACAGTAGAGGGTGGTGGCTGGAAGCAGGAAGTTGCCAGCCCTTCATCTCCACCGCTGCCTGGTGCAGTCTTGGTGACCATGGGAGGGGTCTCTGGAAATCAGTATCTTCGGGGGCAGACACCTGCCTATTCTTTCTCCCCGGGAGTGGTTACTCACGCTGCAGGCTATATTGGTAACAATGTACCACTCTTGTTTTTCAGTATCCGGAGTGTGATGCAGAAGTATCTTGAGGAGAGAAATGAAATAACCTTTGACAAGATTTTCAATCAGAAAATTGGTGAGTCCTGCTTGGTCATCTGGCATACTGCAATTGCCACAGTAACATCGAGTGATGCAATAGCAGCTTATAAATACTGGATATCCAGGATAGTTAAAGGTGGGAATGAAGGCCATTTCATGTAACTAGTAGGATGCTTTATGAGGACTTACATTTCTAATGTTACATGGTGTAATCAGCTATTGGGGAGCAGTTTAGATTGACTGAATTTTAAGGCCAGGAATAGGGAAGGGTTGCCCAAATTAAAGTGTACCTGAACATAGAAGGTTCAACTCTTGGTGAGTCCAAAGCTAATTAAGTACAGCGAGCAGGTAAGAATGAAGAAAGGTTTATTGCTTGTAGCAAGTAAGGAGATAATTCCCAGAGCAGTATTACTGAGGAAACTTGCGTGGATTCACATTGGAAAGGGCCATTGTCATACAGAGAGGGGCATGTTCCTGAGTATGCTCGCTTAGCTGTTATGCTTCTTCATACCTCACATGTTTAAAGATGGAGGACAGGAATATGCCCTCAGGATTTAGCATTATAATGAGATTTTTCTCTTTTTTGCTGTACTGGGAATCGAACCCAGGACCTTTGCACTGAGCTACATTCCTAGCCCCTTTTTAATTTTTATTTATGAGGCAGGATCTTGCTAAGTTGCTCAGTAGTTCAAGCTATGCTTGAACTTGCATCTTTCTGCTTCAGTCTCTCCACCCCCCCCACCCCCCCCCCGCCCCCAGAGCATTGGCATCACAGATGTGGGCCACCAGGCCTGGCATTGTGAGATTATAATGAGTGAAGTTTATTCACTTAGAAGAGTCACTGGGCAGTTTTGGCAGTTTAAACCCGTTCCTTGTGGTTTTTCTCTGGAAGGGCTGAAACCGAAAAAGCAACACTTGAAGGGTGGTCAGCAGTGCTATAGAGGGCTGTTTCTGCTTCTCACAAGCACAGGTGCTTAACAGTACAGTTCCTGCCCAGCAGATAACAAAAGCACGTGGTACTGGCAACCAGACACAATGATCTGTTTGGACCCATTACCAGCCACCTTCCTCAGGACCTGTGTCCTCATCAAAGACCCCCAGCTTCTCTCCTGTTGCTGTGCCCTTGTGGTCCCAGGGGTTGGCTTCTCCTGCAGAGCATCAGAGCTAGATTCCTTGATACCATCAGTTTTTGTGGCATGTGGTTTTGCGTGCTATTTCTTGCAATCAGGACCACATACTTGACTTCTGTTCCTGTGGCTGCCTTCAATCTCTGCTCTGCAGGCCATAGGGACTCCCCGATGTGTACACATAGGCGGGGGACCATCTCTCACTTGCCCCTGCAGATGTGTATGGGTGTAGGGGCCTTTGTAGTTCTCTAGCATTTAGTGCTTAGAGAAATTAGGATTGCCCAAGAGCTCCTTTAGTGTGGTATTTTAAGGCCAGTGAAGAAATGAGGTGTTACATTTTCATCTGACTTCTAAAAACTGTCAATTTGTTTAGATAAGACCTATGGTTTATATGCTTTTTTTTTTCTTTTTCATTCCCCCAAAATTGTTCCTGTTGTACATAAATTTCCTAAACTGTCTGGAGTAGTGAGATAAGCCAATAATGAATTGTAGAATTTTTAGATGAATTCAGCATTGGGAAATTGGTTGTTCCTTTCTTTGTACCTTGATTATCTCCCACAATCACTTAGATGGTTTGTTGGGGAGCTGTGGGTTGGTCTTAGTTTTTCAAATATATCATTGCTAGCAGAAGTTATTTAAATCCTAAGAAATTAAAGTTCCCTGGAACTCTACTTGCATATATACATATCCATGGATTCCATATCCCTGGATTCTATCAACTGTGAATTAAAAAAAAAAATGTATATGTGTGTGTGTGTGTGGGTATGGGTGTATGCATTAAAAGAATTGGGTCTGTACTAAACATGTATAGATGTTCTTGTCTTTATTCCCCAAACTATACAATACAACAACTATTCTCAGGGCATTTACATTTTTTAGGCACAGTAAGTCATCTAGAGATGATTTAAAGTGTATGAGAGGATGCATATAGGTTCTATGCAAGTACTACCCCATTTTATATAAGAGATTTGAGCATCTGTGGGTTTGGTACCCATAGGGGGTCCTGGAACCACTTCCCCTGGGATAGTGAGGGACAGCTGTCATTCTGTTTCCATGACTAATAGATAGATCTTTTCGAGACAATATTCTTTGAGATCCTTCTGGGCTGTCCTTTCATTTATAGATGAGGAAAAGTAGACCAAGGGAAGGGACATAACTTACTCTGATTCCTAGAATTTTAAAGAAAGGGTTATAGTGGAGGTTTTAAAATTTCATATCCACTGGAAACCAGTGTGGAAAGTCTTGGGCTCTTTGTAAATCACTTTTTTGGGGAATAGGTCTAGTATGCAGGAATTAGTCCACAAGGGTAGTCTTCTGTAGATGTAGCTGCTGCTGCTTCTGCCTTTCTTCCTCTTCCTCCTCCTCCTTTTTGTTTTTGGTGGTATGGGAGGTTGAAGCAGGGCCTTTGCACTGAGCTGCATCCCTACCCCTTTCCTAGCCCTTTTAAATTTTCTATTTTAAGACAGTCTTGCTTTTGTTTCAGAAAGAAGCTTCCTTAATTGATGAGCAGAATTTGTATGGTATGTGATTGAGCACACATGGGCCTGGTGTGTGTGTGTGTGTGTGTGTGTGTGTGTGTGTGTGTGTAACTAAATTGCCCTGGCTGGGCTTGAAGTTGCCATCTTACTGCCTCAGCCTCCCAGAATGCTGGGCTTACATATGTGTGCTACCACATCTGGCTGAGACATAGCTTCTTTGATAGGCCATGAAGTACAGTGATAAAAAGTAGACGAAGTGAGGCAGAGAAGCAGGTGAGGTATGACCTGTCTGTGTTCCGGGAAAGCTGGTGGCTCTTTCCCACATAGAATATTTCATCCTGGTCCTCAGGATGCCATTGGGAACAAATAAATCAAAAGGTTTTCCTCTCACTAGTTGTCATTTCTACCTATTATTTTCATGGTGTTTAGCTAACTCTAATTTCTCCTTTTCTTATAATTGCATACTAAAAACTACAAAATGATGAGAAAGAAAGAGAGAGAGAGACTATCTTAGAGAAGGAAAAATGTATGTATTTGTCAGTTGAAATTTTCAAATTTATTTTTATAGCTTTATTGAGGTGTATTTCATGTCAAATAAAATCCATCCACTGAAAATACACAGTTCTGTAGTTTCTAGTGTAGTCACACAATGTGCAACTTCCCTGCACAGTCTAATTTTAGAACATTTTCCTGACTCTCAACAGAAGCTCTGTACTCATTACCTGTCCCCACTTGTCCCTGCCCCTGCTTCTGGCAACCACTCATCTGCTTTTTGCCCCTGTGGATTTGCCTGTCAGCCACGCACAGAGATGGCTTCATACACCAAGCAGCATTTGCATCTGGCGTCTCTCGGCACAGTGCTCTCAGGGTCTGTCCGTGTGGGAGCGTGGGTCGGAACCGTGTTTGTTCCTTTCTGCAGTAGAATGATATTCCGTTGTGAACATACTGTATTTTGCTTATCCACTGTCAGCTGATGGGTATTTGGGTTGTTTCTGCTTTGGGGCTGTTTTGGATAAATGCTAATAGGAAAGGAAGACTTTGCCATGACTGAGCAGAGAGTCTCTCTGAAGACGTGGCTGGCAGATGGTGGTAAACCTGCTTCCCCTGCGCTTGTTCCAGCTTTTGCAGTGCACTGAGGGTTCTCACTTCCTGTTCCCCTCTCCCTTCTGTAACCTTTTTCCTGTCTGCCACACCCCAGCACACATCCAGACCCCTAAATGTGCTTTTTATCGTTTGGGTTAAAACCTGCCCCAGAACTTTTGATCTGACTACCTGATGGCATTAATGAGGCTTTGTCTTTGCTTGGTTGCAGATTTGTCCCCATGAGCAGCCTCACTCAGACTGATGGACTGTAAATTTTATCTCAATTAAGCCATTAAATAATTAAAAATAGTTTAAATACATAGCTCTTTCTCCCTTTCTCTCCAGTCCGTGAGCTCAGAGCTGGCTAGGAGAGGCTGAGTTTATACTCAGAAGATCATAGTCACAGGAAAGGATAGTGACAGCGGGGAGCTTGGAGACTGGACGCAGCTGTCATTGTGTCTGAGGGAGCTGCCTACCATGTCTTCTCCCTGTCTGCCCAGCCCTCCTTCTGTTCCTGCCTTTCAGCCTGGGATGAAGAATGAGGGAAGAGCGGAAGGCAGGCTGTGGTAGGTGCATGTGTCTGACCTTGGAGGCCTTCTTTCTGTTCTCCTTGTCCTGCACCCTCCTTCTCTCTGTCCTTCTAGGTTCTTCTGTTCAATCTTTCCAGGACTGACTTTCTGCTTTTCCGCCCTGCCTGGCCCCTCCTTTTCCCCTATTACTGCTCAGTACCTTTCTTTCCCCCTCCCTTTCCTCTCCTGTAACCCACCAAGATCTCCCATGCACATGACCATCTATGCATGCTGTGGCTGACTTATGTGGGCTCTGGCAGGCTGAGGCAGAATGGCAAGTTCGAAGCCAGCCTAAAGAGTTTAGCTACTTAGGGAGACCTTGTCTCAAAATAAATGAATGAATTGAATGAATTAAAAATTAAATTAAATTTTAAAAAAAGGGAGGAAGGAAGGAAATCTTTCAGTGCTTGGCCTCTGAGTCTTTGCTGAGATGATCAGTGATCTGTAGACCTGTTGGCTCCTCCCTCAGGCAGCTGTTGATTCATAAGTTTCCTTTTCTATAAAAGTAGGGTAATGACAGTGCTGCTCTGTAGACCGTGGCAAAGACTCAGCAGGTAACGTGCGTGAAGCCTGGACACTCCATGGTTCTTGGCAAATGCTCAGTGAATGCACTGTCCAGTGAAATTGCTTATTTTAAAACTTTTCCATCATACACAAAAGTAGACCAGGGGTTGAGGATTTAGCTCAGTGGTAGGTCACTTGCCTAGCAAGCACAAGGCTCTGAGTTCGATCTCCAGGACCCAAAAAAACAACAAACAAAAGTAGACCATAAACCCATCTGTTACTATATGTATATATTGTACATATATTTGTATCGCCTAGATTCAACATTTTGTTATACCTGTTTTTTACTGTTCTTTTTTATGGCCAAAATATTTTTAAACTATCTGCAAACCACTCGTAGTATTTCAGCCCTATCTCCATCACTAAAAAATACACATACTTTCTTATATAACCTCTATTACTAGTGTGGCAAACCTATGGCATGTATGTTGTCGTGTTTTCCTTTTAAGACAAAAGATGTTAATGTATGAGTTTTTTTCCCTAAACCGAAACCTCAATATTCAGGTTTAAAGTTGCAGCGTTGGCACTTTGCAATAAATCAATGGGTTTTGGGTTGTAGTTTGGCACTTCGTCTCTAAAAGATTCGCCATCACTGCCCTATACTTTTGCCCAACAAATGACATGCACTATGACTTCAGTGTACTGTAATACTGTGTTTGTGTTCAGAGTTTTCAGGTGAACTCTAAAATAGCCTTTTACTCTTGGTTTGGAATTAGAATCCAAATACTATTCTCTTACTGTAATTGGTAGTTATGTCTCTTTGAATGCAAAACAGCCCCAACACACAAAAGTATGTTGAGTTACTAGATCATAGCAGATTCCATTTTCTGGATTTTTGTCCTTTCTCATGGTATCTTCACAGTTGTACTTCTGTTCCCAGTATTTCCCATAGACTGACAGTCGGCTCCAACAGCTCAGTTAGCTTTAGTTTGAATGTTTTTGATGAGTAGGAGTCGTAGTGGTGCTGGGACACTTCACCACTGAGGCACATGACACTCGGGGTCTCTGACATCACTTCTCTAGCTTGCATTAACTTCCTCATTCTGTGTCATCTGCTCTTTGTATCTTTTTCACTAATAATCTTTGCCTAAATCAATTTTTTTTGTTAGGGAGTTTCTTACATTATGCTAGTCCCTCTGCATTTGTCAGTTTTACTCATCAGTAAGGGAGTTTTTTTGGTGCTACAGATCAAACTCAGGGCCGTGCACTTGCTAGGCAGGCACTCTACCACTGTGCTAAATCCCCAGGCCCAATGAGGGATATCAAGTTGGCTTTAAGTATAGTTTTGCTATGAGAAAGGCAGGTGTGGGGGGCAGAATTCTAAGGTGACCCCATGACCTTGGCCTCCTGGTGTTACCCTGTGAATCTGTGGGAGAACGTGCACCTGTAAGAGTGTATGGTTGGCTTTGTCTGCTCGCATGGGCCCTTAGGAAGCAGCAGGTGTCCTTGAACTGGCAGCAGAAGAGGAAGTTGGAGAGATTGGAAGCAGCAGAAAGATTCCAGACACTGCCGCTGGCTTTGTAGATGGAGGGACCACACAGGAAAGGAAATGTAGGTGTTCAGTAGAAGCTGAGAGTGACCCCTGGCCAGTGTACAGCAAGGGAGCAGAGACCTCAGTCCTGCAACCACCAGGAACAGAATTCTATCAACAACTCGAATTGCTTTGGGGGCAGATTCCTCCCCAGAGCATCTAGATCAGCAACGGCGAACGTTTTAGAGCTTTCAATGATAATAGCCTGCTGCGGCATGTGTGCTGTAGGTTTGGCACCACTGCTCTAGATAAAAAATCCAGACTGGCCCACACCTTGAAATTGGCCATGTGAGACTCTAAGCAGGAGCCCAGCTGAGCCCACTTGGACATCTAACCTACAGATTGGGAGATCATAAAGGGGACACTGTTTTTAAGTCTCTTAAGTTTGCAGTGATCTATTACATAAATAGCAGCAGAAAACTACAACAGGGTAATAAGTGCTGTTTTAATTGTGAATGTTCAAAATAAAGAGGTTAAGTGATGGCTACTTCTGTCTTCCTTCTCCTCCACCTTGTATCGAAATTATATATCTTAATGGATGTCAAGTCATTTGATTATTAATTTGCTGTCAGTAAAACTTCCACACTTAAACATTGAGGGATTCTTGGTTTGGCTCATCGAAAGAAAAGAGATGGTTTTAAAGGGATATTGGCTGTGTAACAGACAATGAAATCAATTTGTCTGTTACAACTAAGATTATTTTGTTACTGTTTTTCTTCTGTAAAATAGATTGAAGTTGTAATTTCATCATGTGCAAGAGAGGCACATGGCATTTGATAAGTTCCATCTGTCCATGGACAATCTACTTAAGCTTCTCTGTCTGCACATTCACTCCTATTAAATGAAGATGTTTCAAATTATAAGGAGACTCCAAAATACATACTTAATACATGAAGTATGCAAATTTATTCTTGTGTATAAATAACATCATGGTTAATGAAATATTACATTACATGTTGCCATGGAAGGCATTTCATCCAACAACACTAACTTCTGAGCTTAATTCAGAGTTTGAATATTAATCTGTTGGATTTGTATGAGATAATTGTCTGATATAAGATTAGTGGTAGAGAAAAATTGTGATTCTTTATTTTTATTTTTGTTTCTATTTATTTATTTATTTGATACTGGGGCTTGAACTCAGGGCCTTATGCTTGCTAGGCAAGCACTCTGACCACTGAGCTAAATCCCCAGTTTTTTTAAAAGACAGCTTTATTGAGATAGTTTATGTGCTTAAAATTCATCTAAGCATATAGCTTGATGGTTTTTAGTAAATTTCTAGAGTTGTGCAGCCATCACCACAATTCAATTTAAAAACATTCCCGTGCCTCAGGGACCTCTCACAGTCACTCCCTGTTCCATCCTCAGGCCCAACCAACCGGGAATCTGCCCTCGGGTTTTCCTTTTCTGTACATGTCATAAAAATGGAATCATACAGTGTGTGGTTTGCAGTCTTCATCTTGCTTCTTTAAATTAGCATAAGGTTTTTTGTTTGTTTATTTGTTTTGTCTGCCTGTTTTGGAGATGGAGTCTTGCTGTGTAGCTAAACTGACCTCGAACTCACTATGCAGCCCAGGGTGGCCTTGAACTCATGATCCTCCTGCCTCAGCTGCCCAGGTGCTGGGATTATTAGTGCTGGGATTAGTGGTGCTGAACACAACTGTGCTCAGCTTTAGCATTAGGTTTCAGTTCTCATCCGTGTTATTGTGTGTGTCAGTACTTAACTTCCCTTTTGTCTCAGAATAGTATTTCATTATGTGGACATACCACACTTTGTTTATCCAATCACTACTTGATTGACAACTGGATTATTTCCACTTTGGGACTATTATGAACAAAGCTGCCATGTATATTTACATACAAGTTTTTTGTGGCTGAAGCATTTTCATTTCTCTTGGGTATATATCTAGGATGGAATTGCTGGGTTATATGGTACATTCATGCTTAACTTCTTAAGAAATTACCAAATTGCTTTCCACAGTGGCTATATTATTTTGCATGCTTGTCAAATGGTGGAGGCTCGGGTCATAGTCTCGGTCTCCTCACTACTGCCTGCTATGGCCAGTCATGTTGATCCTATGACACTCTAATGGGAATAAAGTGGTATCTCATTGTGATTTTGACCTGTGTTTCTCTCATTAATGATGCTGAACATGTTTGTGTTAATTAGCTATTTGTATGTCTTTGGCGAAATGCATGTTTAAATCTCTTGCCCATTTAAAACTTGGATTATTTTTATCTGTTTACCGTTTATATGATTTACACAGATTTTCTTTCATTTGGTGGATTTTTTTCATTTTTTTTAATGGCAATTTCTGAAACACAGAAGGTTTTAATATTGATGAAGATCAATTTGTGCATTTTTTTCTTTCATGAATCATACCTGGTGTCAGATCTAAGAAATTTTGCCTAACTGAAATCTATAAAAACTTTCATGTAGAAGTTTGTTTTGGCTCTTACATTATGTCTTTGATTTTCAGTAAATGTTTATTGATAGTATGAGGTAAAGGTCTAAAATAGCCCCTCCCCAGTATTAAACCTGGAGCTTCACACTGAGCTACATCTTCAGCTCTTTTTAATTTTTTTTATTTTGAGATCGGGCCTCTTTAAATCCCTAAATTGCCCTGGCTGGGTTTCCACTTTTGATCATCCTGCCTTAGCTTCCCAGAGTGCTGGCTGGAATTATAGGTGTGTGTCACTTGCACCTAGCTAAAACAGTTCTTTTTTTAATGAGCTAAATCCCCAGCCCCCTACTCTGGATTTTATTCTTTTTATGTATATATTCATCCTTATGTCATTATCATACTATCTCAATTACCATGGCTTTAGAGTAAGTTTTAAAATGAGGAAATAAAAATCCCCACATTGATACTGTGCCCCCTCTTTAAAAAGAAGTTGTTTTTGACTATTTTGGGTCCTCGATATTTCCATATGAATTTTTTTTTTTTTGCATCAGATTTTCAATTTCTGCAAAATAAACCCTGCTGGGATTTTGATAGAGATTGTATTGATTCTGTATATCAATTTGTGGAGAGTTAACAATATTAAATCTTCCTTTTCATAAAAATGAAGTATCTCTACTTTTAATTTCTCTCTGCCCAGCTTTGTAGTTTTCAGTCTTGTACTTTTATTAAATTTATTCTTGAATTTTTAATCTTTTTGTGGTATTGTGAATGGAATTGGCTGTTTGTTTGTTTCGTTTTTGTTCGTTGGTGGTACATGAAAATGGAACGTATTTTTGTATAGTGAGCTTGTATCCTGTGATCTTCCTGAACTAGCTTATTCTAGAAAGTTTGTGGGGGAAGCAGTTAAAATTTTCTACAACCTTTCTGAGTAAAATCAATTTTACTTCTTCCTTTCCAATCTGGTCTTTTTATTTCTTTTCAATTTTTACTTTTCACTTAATTTCTTATATAGTTTTTATGTTGGTCTCAGTCACATTTAGCATGTTTTAAAAGACCATTTACACAACCATGGCCTTTGAAAACAAAAGCGTATGTTTCATGTTAAAGAGAAGACATTGGTAAAACAAATTGCTATCTTACAAGGCTTTTTTTTTTTTTTAACAAAGGGAACATTTTTGAACAGTCCCTGTAGTAATAAAGATGGATATAGGTACATCCATAGGTGCTTGTTTTTAAAAATGCAGTACCAAACCACAGATATATTAAAACAATAGCAACAACAAAAACACAAGTAACACAAGCTAAAACATTTTAGGGTTACTTTTATTTGTCAGTTTCAAAGGACGAAGCTGCTGATCCATTTTATAATTTATAAAATTACTGCTTACTGTGTTTTGTGCTTTAAAAAAATAGATGGTTAGAACCTAAAAACATTTTGAACGGCAGATTCAGACTCAGGCTGAGGTTCAATGATGGCAAATTGAACACTTTTGCATATGGTGGCAGGGAGGGAAATCTTCACCTGGGAACCAACTCCCTTCTTTGTTTTCCCTTTTGTCTGTGCCTTTGTTTGAGAGTGTTTGTTTCTGTCATAGTGACTGGTCTTCTCTTGACAAATGTCTCAGGTTCCCACCCCATCTTATCTATAAAACTTTCTCCAGCTCGGAGCAGCCAACTCCTCCAAGGGAAGGAAAACCTGGGGCCCCATTGATTTCTACATCCATTATCTGTGCCTTTGTGGAGACTCAGTGTGGAAAGAGTTAAAGATCCATTTGTGTTTTCGAACAGCAGAGATAAACACTTGACTAAGCATAGCTAATTGGATTTTCAGTTGCAAAGGCGAGGCAGCAACAGGCAGCAAGCCTTAAGGGAAACCAAGGTAAATTAGGGTCACTGATTCTGCACAGTTGCCACTTGGGTTTCCTAATAAAAAAAAAAAAAAAAAGCTGCCCAGGGAGGAAAGGCACTGGGGAAGAGTGAAAAGCTGTTACTTCAAACTCTCCTGGCAAGGCAGTCTTTCCAGCTGACTTCTTTCTCTGCACTGGGTTGGGCTTGTCCCAGCGCTGGCATCTGTGGAGGATGGGGGAGGTGCCCTGCACTGCAGACTCTACACCCCTGAAAATGTAGGACATCTGCAAGATTTGGGGTGCTAAGGATAAACAGAGGATAAAAAAGGCGATACTAGTTCTATGAGAAAACTTGTCTTTCAGTCATCATTCAAATTCTGGAAGCAGCCATAATTGTTACTACTTCCTCCCAAAGTCAGAAAATGTGCATTTTACTGGTACAGCACTTAAATGTCTATCTACTCACAACTAGAACTGTAGGAATACTGGTAGATCATCACTGGACCTTTGCTCTGCAGGGTGGCAAATCTATGTGTTTTCTTTCAAAAATTACATTTAATTTTCCCAGCGGTATTGTACTCCTATGATTGATAGGAACTGCTGTTAGGTTAAGACCCTGATGACTGCCTGTCTGCTAAAAACACTAGTGAATGTTTCATATGCCAAGAAGATAATGAGGCCAGTTTCGTATAACTCCCAGGAAGCCAAGCCTAGATTGGAAGTCATCCTGGATTAGCGGCCATCTGCTAGCCTAGCCTGTAATCTCAGCTACTTGGGAGGCTGAGGCAGGATCCCGTGTTCAAACCCAGCCTGAGCAGCTTAGCAAGATGCTGTCTCAAAATATAAAATAAAAACATGAATAGAGATGTAGCTCAGTACATAGGCTTAGGTTCCATCCTCAGTAGCACAAAACAAAAACAGAGAGATGAGCTGGGGATGTAGCTCAGTGGTAGAGCACTTGGACGTGTGAGGTCCTGGGTTCAGTTCCCAGTACTGCAAACAGACAGACAAGAAAGACATGCACTTCTTGTGCCTATGAATAGCAAGAATTAAATGTAGAAATTAACACACATATGGCCTCCCTCCCTCCCTCTATTCTTCCTTCCCTCTTTCTTTCCAGTAACCTATCAACTATACAACTCCTATTCAGTTTATATTGGTCCTGAAATCCAGAATCTGGGGCAGTGCACAAAGATCTCTCTGTAGCTGGTCTACTTTATTTGCTTTGGTGAATGAGACATTCACTATCAGATGTGTTTTGAGTGCTTTGCTGAGAATGCCTCATTAAACAGAAAAGCACACAACGAGAACTCAGCACCAGGCCACAGCAGGTTCCCTTGCCCAGCAAGCAGCTCACCCTGCAGATCATGGGTAGCCAAGTACATGTGTGTGAAACAAACAGACCTCAGGCCTTGCAAGAAGTTGCTGTGATCCATGGAAGGGATCCCAAGAGGGATCTCTTTTAGCCAAGAGGTAACCTTGCAGACCAGCCAGCATCTGCTGCCACACTCGACTTCATAGCTCTCTCCCTGCCAGAGACACATATTTTAGGCAAAAAATGTATGTGCCCTAACAATGTTAGCTAATGTGGGATTTTACTGTGTTGCCAGAGAATGCCAAGCAGTTGTGAGCCATCACCTCTGCTATTCACACTGACTTTGAGGGGTGATTAGACCTTTCCAGCCCCCTCCATGGGTTAGGAAATTCAGAGTAGTGGTGAGTTGTGAAATAACCCTGGTTTCAGCTACTTTGGAAATAACCTTGTCTGAGGGTTTTATACCTAATTACAGATTTATTTTGGTATTTCTACTTCTAGTCAATCAAAACTAAGGAATGTAGAAGATGTAGAAGTGTACTGGAAGCTGATTATTAACTTTTGTTTGAAACTCATTTCTGTAGTCGTTCATTGAAAAATGTAGGGCTGGGGATTTAGCTCAGTGGTCAGAGTGCTTGCCTTGCAAGCACAAGGCCCAGAGTTTGATCCCCAGCACCAAAAAAAAAAAAAAGAAAAATGTAGCTGGGCACCACACTTTTTTTTTTTTTTTCTCTCTTCTGGGGTTTAAACCCAGACTGTGCCCCTACTCTCACTAGTACTAGTGAACGAAAGCTGAAAACCATGCCCTGGAGAGCTAACATGCTGGGGGTGGAAAGAGTAGCTGTGCAGAGACCTGGAGGAAGAAAGGAGCTGAGCCCTGTGTATTAAAATGGAGGGCACTAGGGCCCAAGGTGCGACTATGAGCAGGGCAAAGTCCCTGGGTTGGGAGCCAGACAGTGAAGGAACAGTGGGAAGGGGGGTCACAGCGAGGGGGCCTGGAGAGAGGGCAGGGCAGGCACAGTTTGGGAGAAGCCTTGGAGCCTTGTGACTCTCTCTGAGAGTGAGATAGGACCTGGGACAGTTTGAGCATGGGGGTACCACAGTCTGACTTAGCTTCTGTGGAGGACTCAACTGGGGAGACAGGACCTGGCAATGGGGAGACCCCCAAGGAAGCCCGAAGCCCTGGACAGATGATGCTGGCTTTTGGACCAGGAGGGTAGCAGTGGGATGATAAGAAGTCGCTGAATTCCAGATTTTGAAGTGAGAACCTATAGGGTTTGTAAGAAATCATATTGGGGTACCAAGAGTTGTGGTAGAGTCGGGGTGTGGTAGGGGAAGCGAACATGGTGTCTCCAGTTCACTGAGGGTTGGAAGGTGCAGGAAAGGCTTCCACAAGATGCTGAGGGTGTAAGGCGATGATTTCGTTTATCCTCTTGACTTTGAGGTGACTCACTTGGCATGAGGCCCACTTGCTGGAGGGCTGTCATATCTCCTTTGCATTCTGCTAATACCGTACTTTGGGTTCAGCAGGATGCTGAGAGCTTTGTCCTACCCAAGCAGCTCTCTGCTCAGGTGGAGGGTGGGGCTTCGTTCCACATGGGTCAGAAGAGAGATTGCAGCAGAGCAGGCAGGGCAATCCTGTCCCTCAGAGACTATTTATAATCTGGGGATGCAGAGAGAGGAACAAGGACAACTTTGTAGAGTAGCATGTTTTTACATTGTAGAGTGCTCTCACTTGCCAAAGGAATGTTTTTTAATTAAAATCTTCACTGCTTTGAGTGTGGGTGAATGATTAAATTTTTTGAGAAAAATCATCGTTAGTCTTCAGTGTTTGCTCTTTAGGAATCCACTTCCTACCTTCCACTTAATGACTGTTTAAGAAGATGAAAAATAGTTTTCCTTTATGGTTTCTACATTTAAGCTGACGAAAGAATTCAGAAGAACTTGAGTAGAATAGCTGAGTGGGAACATCTCTTTGGGCCCCTTTCTTTCATTGTTGCTTTTTAGCTTATTATTTCAGAATATGCCTGATTTCTTCCTGAGTAAATCTAAAGATGTAAGAACCTAATTGTTACAGATTTTTTCCTTATTATAAATATGCTATATACTTGTATTCTTCCTAAAACAATTTTATGGCTATAGAATAAGCATACAATAATAAAGCATCCATTCAAAGAACAGTTTGAGCTTTGACAAATGCGTGTGCCCATGCGCCTGTGGCTCCGATCCATATATACATCTCTGGTATCATTCACACAGTACCCTGTGTGCCCCCAGCCCAGGCCTCCAGGATCTGCTCTCACTCACAGCAGATTGCATTTGCCCTTTCCCAAACTTCCCATAGATAGAATCAAACAATATGTACTCTTTTGTGTCTGGCATGTCTGGCTCAGCATAATGGCCTAGAAATTCATCCTTGTTCTGCTTGTCTGGGGATTTAGTTTCTCTTATTGCCGAATAATATTCTGTTGGATGGATTTAGCACAGTTCGCTAAATTTGGAGCAATTGTGAATAAAGCTGCGATGGGTATTTATGCACAAGTCTTGTTGAGAACACACTCTATATCAGTTCTCTTTGGGAAGTTCCAATGAGAGGAGTTGCTGGACCTTTTGGTTGCTGCACATGCTGTGATTGTTACATTCTTTTGAAAAATTGACCCTTTTACCATTGTGCAACATCCTTCTTCATCTGGTATTACATTGCCTTGATGTCTGCTTTGTCTAATAGAATCACTCCAGGTTTCTTGGTGTTTGTGTTTGCGTAATATACCTCTTCTCCATTCTTTTACTTGCAAAGTATATCTATATTAAAGCATGTTTGTTACAGGCAGAATATAGGCGAGACTAGGTTTTTTAAAATTCGGGCAATCTCTGCCTTTTGACTTAGAATGCTCAGATCACTTACAGAATAGTTGGATTTAAGCCTCACATCCACCTAATTGTTTTCACTTTGTTCCTTTTTCTCCTTTTTCTGTCTTACTTAGAATTGAATATATTTTAGTGTGGGACATTGTTGCCACTGCTGGCTTATCATCTGTGACTCTTGGTTTTATTTTTTGATGTTTCTGGGAACTTTGGCTGACCTGAGCTCCTGGTCTCCTCACTCACAGAGACCCTGCTCAGTCCACCTGGGTCCCTTCCCAGCCTTGCAGAGCGGAAAGTGCGTCTAGGCCACAGCCAGTCTAGCCAGCTGCCTCCTCGTTTACTTCCTTTGTCATAGGACCACGGTCATTTCCATGTCTGAAGACATCTCTTTTGTCCAGTTTTCTGGTTGTGTATGGTGAAGGATTAAGCCTGGTGTTTGTTACTGTCTTGTGCCCTGAAATGTAATCTTAGTTTATTATTATTCTTAGTTTATTATTTTTCCTACAGAGGATTGAGTCCAGGGCCTTGGCACTGAGCTGCATTCCCAGCCCTTTTTATTTTGAGACAGGGTCTTACCACATCACTAAATTGCCCAAGTTGGGCTCAAACTTGCAGTCCTCTTACCTCGGCCTCCCAGAGTGCTGAGATTGCAGGTGTGCACCACCACACCTCGCTTGTAATTTTATTTTTGAAATAAAATATTTGACTACAGTGGGGAAGTGAGTTAAGTATTTGAAGCTGGGCCTCCATGTAAGGTCTCAGTTTTGCCGTAACTTCACAGGACAACACAGAGACAGAGACCATTTCACTGTCCTACAGCAGCGCAGGCAAAGCCAAGAAGCAGCAGCTTTGAAAAAGTCCACATCGGCACAGTGTGGTGATCACTGTGCTCAAGCTCCCAGGGGCCCAGCGCTCCGCTTACTTAGTCTGATCTCTCTAGTCTTCAGAGTGACTCCCTGTGGGTCACTGTTAGCTCCCTTACCAGGAGGAGGAGCCAGAAAGGCTGAATGACTCACAGATAGTGATGAGCTGAACCATAATCCACCCTGTGGAAGAGCTAGACTCTGTGCACATCAAGGCTCATGCTCCTAATTGCTTTGGGAAGCTACTAATCTAATTTGATTTTTGAAGTCTTCCCTCCATCTCTGTGGATCAAGTGTCTTACAGGAAATGGTGGAATTCAGGCTCCCTGGTCCTGGGACTTCCTCTGCTTGCTGCAGGACCAAGTGGTGGGATTGATCTACAGGAGTGGTTCTTCCCTCTCCATCTTCTCCATCTCTCCTTTCTTTATTCCTTTCCTCTTTCCTTTCCACTAGCAATTTGTCCTTCCACTACCTGTCAGAATAGCTATAAGAGCAACAACAAAAACAAAGGAAATAAGAACAGACCCTAGAGTAAATTGTGCACTGGCAGGAAGGCTGGGGCATATTTTATGTATGATAGTGTTACATCTGGAGGTGGACTGTGAGCTGCTGTCTTGTTAGAAGATATATTTCCCGGAGATTGTAAACCCAGCTATAGTAAAGAAAGAAACCGAGTTTAAACTAAGAGAAGACAATTTATTTAAAGGTGGTGAAAGGGGGGAAGAGAGAGAAGATGGAGAGCTACTCAACAAGTAGGGAGCATTCGAAGCAAAATACTCATGAACCCCTCATTGCAGTCCCTTTTATTGAGTTCTTTCTCTGTTGTTGGTCTTTGGAATTTGGTTGGCTTCTGGGCTTATCAGTTATCTCTGCCTCGATTTCTCATAGCTATGTGACTTTTCTCTGAAATTATGGGTGGGTGGCTTAGGGCGAGGTAATACAGAGATGTAAGAGTCAAAAGGGGGAGTTTGTGTTCTTTATGTTAATCAGATTACCTAGGGACCTTCTTGGAACCAGTCTCTTTGCCTTTGTCTCTCTGACTGTTGGAATCTGGCTGCCTTTATGTTTCTAACTATTTGATTATAGCTGTCTGGCTTTCTCAGTCTAATGAGACCTTTACCTTATCTTTTCCCTACCTATGGGGACCCCTTCCCCTACAATAGGACCAGCCATTGGTAGTAAGAGAATCAACCAAAACCACACAGTTCACTGGTTTACAGCAGGGCCAGAATTTAGGGTGTAGCACCATGTGGAAGACAAGGGGTCAGCTGACTTGGGAGCATTGTGACGTTAGCAAAGTAGAATCTTCTTGTCAGTGCCACAGAGACAAGGAAGAGCAGGTGACCCTAAAGAGACTGAGGGGTGATTACTCAGAGTAGTTGTTGAGGGCACATTTCTTTGAGTGACCCAGAGAGAAGGATCATCCCCATGGAGACCAGGAGGAAGAGCATGGCGGCGGGGGGAGTACTGGTGTGAACTGGGGCAGGAGAAGGCACAGTGAGCAGGGCAACAGCCACCCAGCCAGGGTGGCTGCACCACCTGAGTGAGGAGTGAGGGGCGGGGCTTACTCCAAGTGTTGGGGAAGCTCTGGTAGGTTTTTGAGCAGATCTGAATTATGTTTTAAAGTCATTTTAGCCACTTTATGGAGAAGGAGTTGTTGGGGTCTGGGTAGGAGAGTGGAAACAGGGAAGACTTTGGAGGATCCTCCGTGACCCAGGTGAGTTTGGGATGTGTCCTGGACCGGAGCCTTGGCTGGTTGGTGAAGGTAGGAACATGAGTGTCGTCTGAGGGGGCACATAGTCGGGGGGGATACTTAGTTTCTATAGTTTAGGGTAATAGATTCTATGAAGTGTATTTCCTTAAATTATTCAAAACTTTGGAAAGGAAGAAACTAGCTGAAGTACAGAAAGCCGAAAGGGGACAGAGACACAGGAGCAGTGGCAGAGTCAACATGTCCTCCTCCAAACCCATGAGGTGCTCTGCTTCCTAAGGCTCTCAGCCTCCGGTCTGTCCAGTGCCTCTCTGCCTCCTGAGCCCTGTTTGTGCCTGTTGCCTCCCACAAGTAACCTGTGTCCCTCCTGATGCCACAGCGGTATCTCCAGCTGTTATGGTTTGTGTCTAGATGTCCCCTCAAAGCCTCATGCAGTCATAAGTGGGGCTTTTTCAGAGATGGCTGAATCTGGAGTGTGTGATGTTGGGATTAAGGGCGTGTGATTGCTAAATCAATCCACTGAATGGTTTGGCACTCCCCTAATCCCAGCAGCCAGGATAAGATACAAGGCGCAGAAAGAAGCTACTTAGGTCCCTTGCTTGCCTTGCTGTCTTCTACCTATTTGCCGTGCCACCCTGCCTTGGAGCCAACCAACTGTGAACTGAAACCTCTGTGAACTGTAAGCCAAATAAACCTTTCCCCCTTCAACTTGGGGTGTCGGATATTTTGTCTCTGCAACAAGAAAAGTAACTAAGACACTAGCCTCAGCAGGGCAGCTCATTTCTGACCTGTGGTTCACTTCTGTGGAAGGCCCCCTTCTCGGGTACCGTGCTGCCCTTTCCTCCACTGAAACAAATCCCACACCTCATTGGTTGTCCCTTGGACAAAAGAAAAAGCTAAATGAAGACACCAACACACACATACAAGTAGGTGAATATGCACATGTGCACACATGCAGTCTGTACACAGTGCACATGCACACACACGCACACACACATGCATGTCTGGCCCACTGTCCTGCCTTCCTGTGGCAGTGTTCTCCACACCTCCCAAGATCTAAAACACTAGCATCTTGTTGACACCTCTTTCCCCTTCTCATTCTCGCCCTGTCATTTTCCCTCTCCACTGCTGCCACCTTAGTTCGTGCCACCATTATCCTGCAGGACCTTCCTCACTGACTATCCTATTTTGTTTTGTTCTTCCTGCACCCCTTTTCTAAGTGTTATGCAGTAATCTGAAAACATGCTCGTGTTCTAAACCTGTCCTTAGCCTCCACTGCAGGATAAAGAACCACTTGTCCCTATCACTCAGGTCACCAGAACCAGCCTCCATCTTGTTCCTTTGTCTTGTATCCCAGCGCTCATCTCCACTGCCTGCCTTGTGCTCCTCTTCACTGACTCTTCCCTTCATACTGTCCCCCTCTCAAAGTGTACCTTCCATCTGGTGCTTCTCTCAGAGATTCACTTATTCAAGGACTAGCTTACAATCCCTTCTTTCCCACTATAAACACAGTCAGCCTTCATCTGCTGTCTCAAAAGCAGCTGCAGATTGAAAATATTTTTCAAGCCTTGCATCTGTACTCAACATTGTTTTCGCTCATGCCACCCGAGGAGGCAAGTAGTTTGCGGAGGTTAGTTTCTGTAGTTTAGGGTAATAGATTCTATAAAGTGTATTTCCTTAAATTATTCAAAACTTTGGAAAGAAATAATTCCCTAAACAATACAGTATAAAAACTCTTTATGTAGCATCTGCATTGTATTGAGTGTTGTAAGTAATCTAGAGATGAGTTAAAGAGTACAGGGGGATGTGGGTAGGTTATATGCAAGCAGTATACCGCTTTATGTAAGGGAACTAAGTGTCTGTGAATTTTGGTACACGTGGGGGTCCTGGACCCCATCTCTCACAGATACTGACGAACAATAGCAGTTGCTTTTCTGATGTTCCCGGGGGCACTGTCTGGAGCCAATAAGTTTATTTGGCACTTATTGTGGAAAATGTAGCATTCCTAGATTCCTGTTTGATGTCATTTCCTTAACTGGAGTATAAATTCTTGGATACCAAAGATTGCCTGTTATGCTAGCTCTTCTCTGTAATTCCATAGAGTCCAGGTTAGCCTTTTACATATCAGAAGAACTGACTCTATTTTGGGTTGATTTTCTATTTCAGTATGAAATGATTTTAACTGCTATCAGTACAAAGGTTTTATTTATAGCATTTAGTATAAAATGTGTATCTGTGTATGGTGTGGTTTTCCTAGGATGAAGCCTGTTGGGTGAGATGCTAGTCCAGTCAGCTGCCCCCTTCCTCATCTTGCTACCAGCCCTGCAGGTGACAGGATGGACATCCCTGGAAGTGCTAAGATGTGTGAGGCATCTTCTGTGAGTCAGCAGGCCATGGAAAAGCAGCTGTGTCCCTTGTTCTCCCCCAAAAGAGGAAGGGACAAACCATTGATAAAGAAAGCCCGGGTTGCTTCTTCTGGGAATATCTCACTTCTAGGGTTGTGTAAGGCACTGGATATAACTACTGTGCCTTCAGAAAGTTCTCAGCAAACTTACTACAGGTGTCCATAGCTTACTATGTGACTAAAAAAAAGCACTTCTGTCATTTAATGGACCAATTACTGTATTCCACTGGTGTAAATTAAAAGAAGTTCGGGCAAAATCATCAGAGACACCTTCTCATTGCTCTAGTAAGTAGTCATTTTATCTTCATTAAGTGTCACATTAATTATGAAAAGATCCCCAGCCTTGAGTTGCTTGAGGAGACACAGTGCCAGGTGGCGGCATGAAGCCCGACGTGCAGTCAGCGCCTTCTGATCACACTCTGGAGTACAGTGGCCACCATACCAAGATTTTGTTCTTTTGAGTCTTTCAGGCCTTCGCTAACCTCTTACATTCTAGTAGAAATATTCTGGGGGCGGAGGTAGGCAAGCATTATTAGTATACAGTGTCACACTAAAGTATCTACTTTAGGTTAGGTTAGGGAACAAGATGAGATGCGAGGGTCATCCAGGGACAGCCGTGTTAGCAGATCAGTGTCATGTTGCAGAGACACTTGGGGAGGGAGAAGCGGGATAAAATTATAATACCAGATTTCAACTTTGCTCAGCGGCTTTCATTTCAGGAGAAAATGTTCCTCAGCCCTGAATTCGAGAGTGGTTTTTATTTTTTATAAAACAATTGACTACTTATATTAAAAACTATTCCCCAGCAGGCTTTTTGGCACTTGGCGGTTGTTAGCAAACACTGAGTACTGAGTAAGAGATGAATGCCACATCGGTCCCCTTGTGTGTGACCCTCAGCCTCTGGTGCAACCCAGCCCCTGGGCACACTGGAGCCCACCATGTCCACCACCCCTGAGGGGACTTGCCCTGCCCAGATGCAGGTCCCAGTCTCTCTTTATCTCAGGTTAGGTTTCCTGCCTGTGGACATTTGTGTAACTATTCTTTCTCCTGACTCCCCATGGGCCTGGTTGCCGCATCTGGTTTGTACCTGAACCCTCTGTGGCTGTCCCCAACTCACACCGGTTCTCCCTCAGTACATAGTCAATGTGTGGGGGCTGGGGATTTAGCTCAGTGATTAGAGTGCTTGCCTTGCAAGCACAAGGGCCTGAGTTCGATCCCCAGCACCACAAAAACAAACAAACAAACAAACAAACATAGTCAATGTGTGTTGAACTGACTGGTTATGCCCATTGTGGTGGAGGGTAAAGGGAAAAGCAAACAAGCGACTCCTTCTCTCATGTGGGCCACCTGAGGAGCTTCTTTCCTTAGTGTACACTGAGCTGTCTGTCCCCAGGATGTGCCATCTGGAATAGGACAGTCCCAGAGATGTTTCCATCCATTCCAGGGACATGCAGGGAACCAGAGAAAGCCACATAGATTACCTAGAATGTGGAAGTACCTAGCAGAGGAAAGCTGCTCATATTGTAGTGGCCAAGAAGGAGAGAGCAAGGCCCTGGCAGAGGAAACAGGTAAGATGTTTATGTCATGACAGAGAGGGAGAGACAGACAGAGAGACAGAGAGAGAAGCGAGGAGCCAGGGCAAGAGATACACCCTCTGGGCCATGCCTTTGATGAGTCCATTGATGAGTACAGTGCTTCCAGGATCCAGTCACCTTCCAACAGCCCCAACTCTGGCTGGTCACATGAGGCTTTGGGGGACATTCTGTGTCTAAACCATAATAGGTAGGGCGGTGGAAGGGCCCTGTGAACACCAGGATGATTTGCAAACCCCAAGGCAGAAAAGCCCTAGAAACTGCCAAGCAAAAGTCCCGTAACCCATGACACCAGTGGGCAAAGGCTGTTGGAAAACAGGTCATTAAGAAGGAAAAACACCCAGAATTTAAGAAACAATTTTCAACTTATTCACAGATAAGAACCCAAATCAAAATTACTCTGAAATATTATTTTTAATGTCCCAAATTAGCAAACAACCCAAGAGTTTAATAACCTGTTTTTGGCATAGTCGTGGCCTGCTTACCCATCACTGGCGGGTATGAATGAGTCCTACCCCAGCAGAGCTCCTTTGGCCGTGTCTGTTGAAGTGAAACAGCACAAGGTCTACATGACTTCTAAAGCAGAAGTCCCACCCAAGGGAGGGTATCCAGCAAGTGCCCTTGAGCCTATGAGGAATTATGTAGGTAGGAGGTTGTTTATTGCAGCGGTTTTGTAAAAGCAAAGTATTTGAAACAACCCAGTGTTCATCACTGGGGAGCAGGCCGTTTACATTCTGATGTTCCACACGATGAAATGGCAGGCATTCATTAGCTGATGTCACAGAGCTCTGCGTGGCTGGCATGGAAAGATCTCCTGAGCACACTGTTCAGGGAAGAAAGCTGATGCGAACAAATGTGTGTAGTATGGAAAATAAAAGTCCATATCTGTGCTTGTCTTTGTATTGTATTAGAAGGTGACACAGGTGCCTGTAACAGAACCCCCCAAATCCTAGGAGCTTTAACCGTAGAATTTTCTTTCTTGTGCAGAAAAGCACAAAGTAGGTGTGTTTGCATCAGCATCAGTATCAGCCTCCGTCTGTGTACTGAGCAGTTTCCATCGTGGCACTAGTGTCCCTTAGGACGAAGAGAAAAGACAACGGAGAAGTCATACCAACTTCTCACCGAGCCTGGCCAGTAGTGACACACACCACTTCCTCTCAGAGATGCGGTGAGCTAGTAACAGGGCTGCCTTGGTGGGGCAGGTGGGGTGCCATGTGACTAGGAAGATTAGGGGTAGGAGGGAACCTTTACTTTATTCTTTTCAATGTATTTTTAAAATTTAGCACCATACTATCCATTCATACAGTAAAAATAAAGTGTTGCAATAGAATGGGACAAAGTCTTGAAGACGTAAGAGCCCAGCACTGTGGGAACACTGATGAGGCATGACAACCCTGGTGGGGAGGGAGGTTGTTCAGAGATGGCTGCTGCAGGGAAGGCTGCTCAAGGTTCTGAAGGTAAGGTCCAGCTGTAGCCAGGTAATCTGTGTGTGTGTGTGCGTGTGCGTGTGCATGTGCATGTGTGCGTGCGCATGTGTGGTGGTGCTGTGAGAAAGGAATGGACAAAGTGCATGGTAGAGAACTGCCAGAGTTGGGAAAAGATAGAGAGTGCTGAGAATGAGAGTCTCATGTGAAGATGGGAAGCAGGGTACACAGTAAATATGGTCCATGAATATGGTACGTGGAGCAGCGCCTGCTCGAGCCCTCCGCTCTCCTGCACATTCACATGGGCGAGGCAGGGGCACGACAAGATGTGTACCACTGTGACTCAGACCAAGGGAGGTGAGTCCCGTCCACCCTTATCTACCACACCAATGGAAAGTTTAAAAGCTCAGTAATGATATGGTCCAATCTTGGGCAGCAGCATGAAAAGTAGATTGGAAAGAAGCCTGGTTGAGTGCTGGGAGGCTCCTGAGGATGCTGTTACATAATGTAGGGGAGTGATGCTGTTTGTTTGAGATTTCAGCATCTCACCCTACAAAGTGGATTTGGTTTTAATTTAAGGCAGCTAAGCATTATGTTTTTGTATCTCCAGTCAGATTACAATGGCTTTGAGAACCCCTTCAATTAACGTATATAGTATCATGCCGTAAATGTAAGATTCTTTTGTTTTCAGTAAGCTTTTATCAAAATATAACATGTATATAGGAAAGTACACAAACCATGGGTTCATAGCCTCATGAACTATCATAAAGCAAACACACATATACGGATTGGTTGGCTCCTGCTCTGTTCCTTCCTTATTAGGATGGTGGTTAGACCTAGCGTGTTCACACCCCCTCCTCATTCTGCCCTGGCCACATTTGATATGTGATGTTTACTCCTGCCCTAAATTTCTTTATGCCAGTCTTAGTCCTTGTTCTTAGAGAAGTCTTTGGGAAATATAAGTCAGATGGCTTATTTGAATGATGTTTCTTTTTCATCTTAAATTACTTTAAATCTTTATTTAATCATCAGTTTGTTTTTGCTATCAGATATACACAAAATGGTGATAAATGAAAAGATTGACCACAATCTGAAAAGAATAACAGCTAGAGATTTTTATCCTTCTGTCATTGCATGAGAAAGTAGTTTTAATGGGCTGAAAGAGTTAAGACAGAATTTTCTTGTCATTGTTTCTCATATTTCTCTCCCAGTCCCAGTTTCCTTTGTTCTGTCCTGAGTTTTGAGCCAGTTGCTTGGAACATTCCATGGATTTTTCTTTGGCCACATGCATTGCCATTTGTGCTTTTCTTTATTGTACTCTTAATAATTAATTCAGGGCCCCAAATCTCTCTATTATCTAATGGATGATCGTATTAATTAATCTAAGAATAATCCCTCGATACTTTGGAAGAACACGTGTGTGCTGAATTTAAATTGAGAGCAGAATGGGTAACTTGAGTTTTAGAAGTCAACCCACCTTTTTACAATGTTCCTCTATTTCATTTATAATGTTTTCATTCTACAAACTTCTGAGACGTGAAAGCTCCTTTCATAAATATGTACAATTATTCAATAGTAATTGTTAAAAATCTTTAAAAAGAGGTGAAAGTTTTAGTTGGATAAGTTAAGTTAAATGAAAATAAACATATGTACAGTTTACATAAAATTGGTTATTATAATTAAATGTTCATTTCTGTTTGTATTTTTTTT